>JASGXE010000182.1:0-14025 GCA_030068105.1 Sinentomon sp. SZTP_YWyxl
GCCTGCTGGCAGGCTCACCGGTCATCCCTGTTCAATCGGTACTCCAAGTGGGTAAAATCACTATCTCAGCACCCTGGGTGTTTTTTTTTCAGGAACTTGTTTTTTTTTTTAAATTCCTTTGGCTCATGTGCATCTCGACAGCCCCTGCTCTTGGAGCTGCGCCCTGCACTATGACGGAGCTTCGAAACCCAAAATTTTTGCCGCCCTTCCCGCCTGGGATTTTTACTCATGGTGGCAGGTATCAAAATTGGTTATGCCCTTAACTTTTGTACTTCAAAATAATTTAATGTATTTAAAGCAAAAAATACTTTGTTCACGCGTCATCAAATGGGGCAACAGTGCAATTTTGCAAAAATTTAACTGCATAGAAATAAAAGTTTCCATTTTTAACCTTTTTTGATGGAAACTTTTATTATTTCTCCTCGAAAAACGGAGACATCACTTAAATGGTAAAAACGCATATCAGGCAGAAAATATAAATGATTCCACACACGAAAGCAAATGCGGCAGCAACACGCAATCAAATGGAGCAACAATGAATTTTGAAAACACTTCGCAATAGAAATAAAAGTTTTTTTTTATTTTTAACCTTTGTTGAACAGGGTTCCCACTCTCTGGAAAATCAGGGAATGCGAAATAGTCAGGGAAATTGATCAAAATGTGGGAAAAATCAGGGAAAATGTTTTTTCAGAACCATTCGCACCAAAAAAATTGTCCAAGTTCTTAACCAATTTTTGTGCCAGTGATATGTTTTGAGGTATTTTTGAAAAGATAAAAAATAACTGCACCGCCTCTGTGAAAAGTATCTCTTCTGCTGCTTCAGTGCCTCAAATAGAAGCAGAGAGAAAGGTTGGTGGAACACAGGATATGAGCGCCACCCGACCCACGTCCAGTTCCATCACTGTTGCTTCTGCTCCAAAGGTGGTTACAGTGGGAGGCTATGCATTCCGCGATGACAATGTGACGAAGGCTGAAGTTCTTTGGTCGTTGAAGGTGGTGATGGGTCACTTGTCGTTGAGATCATGTGATGATTCAACTGATATATGGAGGGCCATTTTTCCGGACAGTGAAATTGTGCAGAAAGTTTCGTTGGGGCAGACAAGTCGGATACATGATAAAATATGACCTGGCTCCTTTTTTCAAATTAACTCGGACTGATATGCTCAACAGTCCTCGTTGCAGGTGCATAGTTCTTGCTTTTGATGAAGCACTGAACAAGATAGCTCAGAAGAAACAGATGGATTTGCTAGTCAGGTTCTGGAACTACAATACTTTTAAATAGTAGACTAGTTAAATAATAGACAAGACATTGCAACAAGTGCGAAACTGTTAAGGGGGGGTAGGGGGTCCAAAATGCTAATTTTTTTATTTTTATTTTTAATTGTAGCCTGAAGTGTGCTGATTCCAGTGGTGTTTGTACTTTTTTCCTATCTGCTCTAGTTTTAAAGATATTGCATTTTGATGCGAACCGCGTCATCGCGATTTGGCGATCATCAGCAGCATCCGAACAATCGTGACTCAAAAGTAAAACGCAATGTTTTAGCGCTTTGTGTTTTGAAGCAAAAAATCAACTTCCGCAAGGCGTAACTTTGTAGCCAATGGTGGCAGAATGCTGAAATTTTGAACATTTATGTAAAAACATGTTCCAAACTGACTGACGTTGCCGGAATTTCGATTTTTGGCCTCCAAATGCCTTTTCCAGGACGTTTCTCTTTTTATAAGGAGACAAACTGCTTACGCAGTGTTTCTTTGACCTCAATTTTTGCATAAGGGACTCCAAATCCAAAAATCTCGTAACGTCAGTCAGTTTCTACATCGATTGGTTACCTCTTGGTGAAAACAGAAGTAAAAATTTCTTTTCCCTTTTCCCTGGGTTCGTGTGAAAAGTTCGCGCGGTCAACGACAACGTTTTTGCTAATAGGTAACTCAGGAACCAATTGAGATATTGGTCTGAAATTTTGTACAGAAATTGCTGTTATCATGGGGAATATGTGTACAAAATTTTAACACAATCAGATAATATTTGACGAAGTTGGTTTTTGGACCCACTACCCCCCCCCCCCCCCTTAAATAGTGGACAAGACATTGTGACAAGTGCAGAACTGTTCTGTTTTTCGTATATTTTTTTCTCTTTGGCTAGTTACTGTTTTTATCGTTGTTGTAAACACTTGCGTTTTGTCTCTTCAAAGGGTCAGGGAAAATTTTGGATTTTGGTCAGGGAAAATCAGGGAATTTGAAAATGAAATTTGAGTGGGAACCCTGTTGAAATGTGGCACTTTTATTTCTAATTGTATAGCGGAGGCGATAGGTAAATGGAAAAACGTGGTAAAATTGATATTTTTCCTCTGTACCATCCTATGAACGCATGAAATCAAGTTCCACAGCAATGGCATTTACCGTTAGGATGCGGGTTATCTTGTGCAGCCTGAAGTTACCGTCAGAGTTGCCTCCGACGATGTAGTAACACGTCTGGTCCACTTTTCCATCCTCATTGTCTGAATCGTCAGGATCGATCGCCTCAGCTATTACTCTCTTCTCAATGCCAGGGGCTTTGTGCTCTGTGAAATGCAAAAAAAATTCAAGGAGATTGTGTGGGTTTTTGCCATTTATAACATTGATCATCAATCTGTGGGCAAAAAGCCAAACCAGATGGTGGAAGTGCTTTGCATCTCGAGACTCGTTGGGAAGAAAAGTGGAACACGATTAAAGTTTGCTTTGGAAGAAAACCAAAATCCATTTGCCACTGGTTTAACATTTCCTTTTTGGGACATTTATTACCGACCTTTTTCCATCTGGCTTTGTTCAGAAAAGTTGGATCACAAGTCACAAAATGATCATAAATGCTTGATAAATTCAGGAAAAAAACACAAGTTCTCACATTCAGCATCAAGAACACCATGTCCACCTACCATTTCTCATATCTCTATGGGTTCTTTACAGTGGTGGATCCAACATAGGCAAAGGGGGTGACCACCCCAAATTGCAAGGTAGAATTTTTGGGAATTTTGCAGGGAATGATATGAATTTGACAGTCAAGCCACCGCAAATGTTTTAGGCCACCAACAGACTTTGCGATGCGATGCCCTCTGGTCGTTTGGACCATGTTGGGGTGGTGTGGGGTCCAGGAACCCAATCCCATACCGGATGTGCACTTACGTGCCACCCCCTCCCCCATGAGCAGGTGGCTGAATCTGCCACTAGAACATTCTTGTCGCTTCCTCAATCGAACCCACATTGTTTCAAAATAAAATCATCGACAGTTCCACATACCCGTGAAATTCACTGCATAAACGTCAACCAGGAACTGTGGAAGATTGTCGTTAACATTTTTTACATAGATCTGTAAGTCAAGGTCCGTTGATAGGGCCGTCGGAATTCCCAAATCATAGGCTTCGATTCGAATCTGAAATGAAATGGGCGTTTGGAAGGTGACGAAGGGGTCAAAGATGGAAAACTCTGAAACATTTTCTGGGAATGCACAGCAGATAAATTCAGATTATCTTTCAGACATTCAAGAACTCTGAACTCACCCGGCATCCCCAATTCGTTAATTAAGTCTTTGTTTAGTTAGCTGATTATTGTATTGCCATTTTCAATTACATTTTTCGTAATCGCCCTTTTCCTGCATCATGGAAGTCAGTGCCATTGTTGTCCCTCGATTCCCAATCTTGAAATTTCCTTGAACTTGAAATTTCCATCCAATTTCAATAATTCTAGCAGTGTTGAAGATTTCCAAATAAAAAATCCTTGGCAACATTTCCTTGATGGTGTTGATTTTCGCCACACATTTCAACATGACTTTTGGAGTGGACCATCATGTGAGGCACACCTGGTCCAAAACTTGCCTGTTCGTTCCACATTTATTCATTTAAACATTCAAACATGCACTGTTACAATTTGAAATTGCATTGACTTTCACATTGTACCGAGTGGAAGGTCATCTGCACAAAGGTAAGAAGTCCGAAGCAGCCTGCCGAAATGCTGGAGCGTCTCACCCGGAAGCCTCATGCAACTCTGATAGGTCCTGCCGAGTAAGGGTGAGTGATGAATGATGAGTGTCCCAGTGAGGCAAGGTACCCAGGTACCAAAGAACATCTTTTGGCGAATAATTTTGACTTCTTCCTGCAGACGAAATTGTAGTATTGGCCTAATGGCCTAATTTTTCAGCGTATTGTTCAGCAATGGCTTAGATTCTCGCGTCAGCTTGGTGTGAACTTTTGTCTTGCAAAAAAAGGTCAGGCTGACAGATGTAATTAATGTTTACGGCGAGGAAATCCCATCTTTTGCCATGCTTATTTGAAGCTTTGTTTTTCGCAGGTCACGAATATTCTTAATGCAAAAATCTGGGCCGCCATCTGAAAAAGTTTGGGAACCTCGGGAGAGCATGCTGGGTCCATTGTTGTTCCTGTCCTTCAGAAACGACATTGCTATTGGTCTTGATTCTAAAATTCAGCCATTTGCTGACGACCTTGTGATACATTGATTCCCCAAAAACAACCCAGCAAAATCGACAATTGGTGCAATGAATGGTAGATGAAGATATCGCACAAACAGTTTTTGAATGGCTACAGCGTGGAAATGGAGAGTCGTAGGACTTTTTTCCACTGAACATTTTTTGTTCCGTGTACCTTTGGGAATCTGTATTTGAAAAATTGCTGTAATGTGACGACCCCCAATCTCCATATCTGAGTTTCTCCAAAACAACCCCAAATTTGGCTTTTTTGGATGTTTTGGGGGGGCACTGCATGGAATTGGAGGCTCGACAGTTTTTGTCACTGAACATTTTTTGTTTTCCTTGTTCCATAGACCTGTCCTGAAAATCTGACAGTTCTACGGTGAAATCTTACCTCCCCCATGAATACTCCAAAAGGGTCCATTTTGGGGGGCATAACTCACGTTATAGGTGGTCGGATTACTTTTTTCCACGGATTTAGTTCGATTTGTATGGTCCTGTGGAATCTATTCTGATATTTCGGTGGTTGATTTACGGGATACCCTGTATAGGTACCAGCAAGTGTGCTTTCATATTGTTTTCTGAGACAGTCCAGATGACCATCAACCACACTTGTTATCGAACCTTGGAAACAGTTAAGGCCCCCACAGACGATCATTTTTACTTGTCAAGTAAAACCATCAGTCCGACTGATCAGTGAAAACCAACGAGGTACAAAAAATAGAGGGCTCGTCGCTGATCTGCTGTTGCAGTCGGATCGTAGGAACTGGTCTGAGCCCTCTATTTTCGCACCTCGTTGGTTTTAACTGATCGGTTGGACTGATGGTTTTACTTGACAAGTAAAAATGATCGTCTGTGGGGGACTTTAGAGAGTGACACTACATGAGAAAGGGGAGGCACTTGTCGAATCACAAAACTGCCTGCATTCTCTGCACTCCCCCACTGGAGTTCGAAAACAATGTGAGGTAGGACACGACTTGCAGGGGGTACAGTGGGTATAGCCCCCCCCCCCCAGTTTAAAAATATGTATGCTGTTCAAAAACAAGTGATTTTTTTGTGATAATTCTCTGTGTTCTTTGCCCGTTTCCTAAGCTTGGTGATTTTTAACAAAATAGCCTCCTTCTGCTGTAATTCACTCGGTTTCACAATTCTGCTGGTCCGTAAACAGGTGCTACAGGGTGTTTTAGGAGGGGTACTTCAGAATGTTCGCCGCTTCCTTTAATTCTACCCCAGCATAGAGAAAACGACTGCTTTTTCACATGTTTTGCAGTTTACGGTAAAGGAAAAACAAGAGGGTAAGTCTGGGTAACAAGTAGGGGTTGAACATTTGATGCAGTTTGCATCCAATGCATCTCCTGGCCAGATATTCGTCCTCAAATGCATCTGCCTGTTGTTCAGCAGAAAGCGGTGTCAGGAACTTCTGCTGAAAAACACTGATTTTCCCAGAAATCTCTCAAAATTACATGAGATCTCTCACCATTGATGCCATCTGATGTGTATTCAGATTTCTGACTGCCAGTCAATGCCTTTCATGCTCAATAACTCTTCTGGTCATCATCTGAAAGTTTTCTGCTCAATGTTGTTGGCTTTTTGACCTCATGTTTTCGAACAAATGTCTCTCGTTCTCACCAGAATTGGAAAAATCAGAGAAAGAACCTGCTGCAATGCAGTGGACAAGAAACTATCCCTCTTTACCTGACGGCTGCACAAAACCACTGCAGTTCCTATATGTCTGACGTTCTAAGAACGAACAAGTTTCCGGCAAGTTAATTTCACCAGTAATATTCGATTGCATCCAAAATCTGCAAGTCTGGGGCATTTGCAGCGAAATTTGCCATAGTACCTCGCAACATCCATTTTTGAATGTGGTAAAAGACGAGGCTTGCAGGTATCAATCAAGGGGAGGTCACAGTGATATCACTTGATATTGAGTGAATTCACTTGATATTGAACAGCCCTCGTATATCGCAAAATTTGGGTATTTCGCAAAACAGGTATAATACTTCAAATGTTGAGGTTTGCTCCCCGCCCCCAGTTAACTTTCAACAAATCGGGAACTGTCTGAGGAAAGGAAAAATGAACGCACACATACCTCGAAGACCTTCTGCTTCTCCCTGTCAAGAGCTTTTTTCAAGACCAGCTTTCCACTCCTGTTGTCAATTTCAAATGTCTTCCAATGACCAGGTGGGTCCTTCTTCAGCCGATAGTGGACATCACCGTTCGAACCAACATCCTTGTCAGTAGCGTGCACCAATAGTATTTCGGATCCTACCGTAGTGTTCTAAAATAGCAAAAGCGTGTAAATAAAACGCACATCTTAAAGCGTGAACTTGGGGAATTGTCTGGAAATTTCGTGAGAATGGCCAAAACTCAGGGACAATGCAAATGATGCGCCCAAAGTGAACCCCAAATCTTCAAAAGTTCTTCAGCATCTGGATGCTCTGCCCCAGAAGCCCCCCTGAAGGGCTCTGCTCCTTGAAACCTCACTGGAGCTCCGTCCAGACTCCAATTACTGAAGGCCCAACCCCCGAGACCACCCACTCAGGTCCGCCCCCAGATCCGCAAGAATGTGTCAAATCCACTGGAAAACTTGGATATCCCAAGGAATTTTTCAAAATCAGGGAAAAGCACCTGTGGTGTCTTAAAATTGGGGTGATGTTCTGCAACAAGGAACCCACCTTTTGATAAAAGTTTTGCCCACAATTTTGGTCCACAAACCATGCCAGAGTTTGGTGCTGTGTTTTCCAGGTACTATGGCCCTCTTCAGTCAGCCCTTAGAATTGAATTTTTGAACTTTCAGCATACTCCTCAGGGGGATCTATGGGAGAGTATGAGTCGCTGGCGTTTTGTCAAAAAACAGTCGTTCATCGTGATGATCTCGTCCTGTCAGCCCACTTTGGGCCAAAAAGAAGTTGATGCCTGAAATTGGTGTGACCTCATAAATTGGCTGTTGCGCCATGAATTTCGGAACGCACCGTGGAACCCGTTGAAGCCTGCACTGTTGAATAAGTAGAGGGGATTGCCTCCTGCCGGAATGACGCCAGCCGCATGAGAAATGGGAAACCAATGCAGACATGCTGAAATTCGTTCACACAATACTTCAGGAGAAAGCAAGACACCACTGGTGATGATCACATTGAATTCAGCGGGGCATGAATGAACAACTGTATCTGTATTCCAGGGGATCATACACAAGAAAGTTCATGAAAACAGAAGTAAGATAAAAAAAAAACAATTTTTGCATGGATTCAGTCGTTGAAAAACAGAACTTAGAAGTGTTGCATCCAATTTTTTCATTTCTTTCCTAAAAATTTGCCTCGAACCTTCCTTCGCTTCCTCTGCCTCCCTCTTCTTTGAACCTCAGCTGATATCTTTTGCACATGAAATTAGCAAATAGTTTTGAACCTGGAAACCCTTGAAATAGCATTGAATTTTGAAAACCGGCTTCTGTAGACACCCTGTACCATGACATTTTTACATAGAAAAAACGTTTTGTTTTACACCCACCCAAGTTTGTGAGAGCTATTTTGAACCCTCTTTAGTGTGGGAAACCAAAGTGAAGGAAATTAATGCTCGATGTGTGCCGAAAACAAAGAAAGCAACCTTTTTCTCAAAATTGCAAAACTCAATATCTGGATTGTGTCATCGACCGGAAGAGAGTTCCAGTCAGAGACTGTCCGGGAAATAAAGGAAAATTTTCCAAGATCTTTTCCAAAGCAATAAGCCTTACTGCATGGTGGGTCATGATGGCCATAAAAATTGGGATTTTAATGAAACACAGATCACCCCACCTCCCGGATATGCCAATTTCCAAGCACTTGAAAAAGGAACAAAATGTGAAACACCTTCCTGCGAACAGCCAATTTAACTGAAATTGGGTACTTCAATGCCACCTGCCAACAGGGGGCCAAGCACGAGAAAAAAATGCACTCAACTCCAGGTATTTTCATTTCCTCCAACAAAGTGGTTGTCAATGGCAACGTCTTCTTCTTTACCAACTTTCACATGGATTGTTCAATTTCATCAGGAGTAACCACAGTGTCGAACAAATTTCTTTTTTGATAAATCGATGTGACTTACGTCCACTTTATCCATATGCACCTCCAGAGATGACTGAAGAGAGGAATCTTCGGCAACTCTTATCGATTTCGGGCTTCGGAAGATCGATAAGAGTTGCCGAAGATTCCTCTCTTCAGTTATCACTAGAGCTGCGTCATATGGATTGTCCTAAGTCACATCGATATATCAAACAAGACGTCAGCAAAGAACATCCATGGAAAAATTCAAATTTCTTTTTGCCCAGTGCAAAGACAAAGGAATGATTCAATTTTTGGGCATTCGATATAATAAAAATGCCATTATTTCTGCTTCAGACTGGGATATTGCAAAGCAAAATGGCATCAAAGCAAATGGGGCAGCTTTGCTGCAGTCAAGAAAATCCAAGACACAGCAAGCCCGTACAAATGTTGGAGGTAAATTTTTGGGCAATATTTATTGATATGAGAGTGAACACACCAAAAAATCATGTCAATTTTTTCGCGTGAGTTCCTCCCAAAACGAACATACGTACGTATAATATGATTTCGACCAGGGATGAAATTGTGAAATGAGAAGTTCGCCTGCACAAAGCTGATGTGTTGCCTTCTCAGTTTTCTTTTTGAATTTAAATTTCTATAAGAGCTCCATATGACCTTTTTCTTGAATCGAATTGTTGCTACGCACTAATCTTTATTGTAGTTAAGTCCTTCTGCCATCTCTGCAATCGTATTGTGTAAAGAATAATAATAATAATAAAGAAGTGGTGATGTGCTTGTATTCGAATAAAACAGGCACCTTGCAATTGCTGCTTTTCAGGTGGTACGCTGAGGCCCCACAAAAATAAGTAGTGGTACTCTGTTCCAACGCCGCGTACCCTCTCGATTTAATCACTGATTTTGTCCTCAACTCACCTCAGGTATTTTCAGCGTGAAATTCTGCGGTGGATTCACGAAAGCAGGTGCATTGTCGTTGAAATCGGTGACGCAGATGGTGAAATTCGTGGTGGCCACATTGGCCGGGGATCCTCTGTCCCTGGCCTCGAGAAGGATGGTGAAATTGCCGTAGTGACCTTTCAGTGATCTGGCCGAGGTCAACTTTGCAGTCAAGTAGTCAATGTTCTCGATGCGGAACAAGGCTAAAGTAAATGTTAAGAGAACAAAAATCAACACTCTCAACTTTCTGAAAACATTTTAATCCTCAAATCACCATGTAGCTGACAACAAAGTACAGTACGTTGCAAAAACCTGTCGGACATACAGGGGGAATGGGATAAGATGGTTTTCATTTGCAAAAAAGCTGTCAGACATATGGAGATGTAATTAATGGGAGAAGATGATTTCCATTTGCAAAATAATTGTCGCACATATTGGCTTAGATGGGACAATAAACCAAACAAAAGTCATTATGTCAATGAATCTTAACAGTGTTCACACTGTTAAGATTCACACTGTAAGATGTTCACACTGTTAAGATTCATTGACATAATGATTTTTGTTTGGTTTATTGTCCCATCTAAGCCAATATGTGCGACAATTATTTTGCAAATGGAAATCATCTTCTCCCATTAATTACATCTCCATATGTCTGACAGCTTTTTTGCAAATGAAACCATCTTCTCCCATTCCCCCTGTATGTCCGACAGGTTTTTTGCAACGTCCTGTACTCAGTTCAATTTCAGACCTTGCCCATGAGTGGGTAACAGGTACCAATCTCAATTCCAAAAGTTGCCTGTGAAACCTGGTCCATAAAATGATAATTAAAGGGTTATGTGCCATTCCAGTTTGATGGCTATAAATTCTCTATTCTTATTTGTTAGTTGATTTGCACCTGGACCATGTCCTTGCAAATTACGTTAAATTAAATTACTTAAATTTCGGACCTTTCCCATCTAAATTACAGACTTTTTTCCATTTCCCAAATTTTTTTTAAATTTTCCAAAATTCCAAATTCCAAAATTTGAAAAGTTCCAAAAACTTTTCTAAATTTCAGACCTTGACCTTTGGGAAGCCTTTCGTTGTTTTCTGTTTATCATTTTATTCGCTCTTTAGGTAAACGAGGCTCGGCAAAGACAAACAGGCTTTGTTTCTGTGCGATCTCTTTCATCCTCTCAAAAATTATTTTTCTTTGTTTTCGTTACGATTTGTGAGATTTGTCCCTCTCCCAATCCAATCTCTCCCAATTCTGAAGTTTTCTTTTTTCAGGGGAAAGCGACCATTGACTGGTTGCTGAACAATTGAAGAATTGATTATGTGATTGTATGATGATATTTGATTATGTGATTGTTTGATGATATTTTGTGAACTCTGTGAATCATCTCCGTGAATCTGTTATATTCGACGTCCATAGCCTACTGATATTTCTGGACAACTGCAAAGTTGAGATTGCAGATTAACCGGACTGCTGGAAGCATCGAAATTGTGAGTTTGCAGACGATAATTCTTTCACAAACATTCATTTCTCTGATTGCATGGATGTTATTTCACTGAATGGCAATCTGATTGTACTTATGTGAACTTCTGTAGCCTATTGTATGCTTGCAAACATCTATAAAGATGTTTGCACACTTGAAAGATCTATAAAAACAACAGAAAAAAGTGTTAAATAGCTTCAACCCCCCAAAAATCTGTCTGAAAAAAAATTCTTAAAGGTCGCCATGACGTTGTGAAACAGCTCTTAAGCATGTTTGAAGAAACTGGAAGCTGCAAAAGTGAAAAATGGGGCGTTGACTGAAAGGCATTTCCTTGTGCTTATTTGCTGTGTCCGAACCACTGCTTTCCCATACCATGCATCCCTTCTTTGTCAATTGGCAGGGACGTCATATAAGGGGCAGCGGGGCGACTGATCCCTGACGAAAGTCGAAAATGCCCCCAACGGGTCGCTTGCCCCCATGTGCTTTTGGCTCGCCCTGGTGTGAAATTTGACTCAAAGAACACGAATATTGCACCCAAAATGAACCCCAGATTTCAAAATATCTCAAGCATCTGGGAAATCCATACACAGACCCCTCAGCAAGTCCTCCGCCCCTTCGAACCCTGCTGGGACTCCTCCCGACCCCAATTACTGGGACTCCTCCCGACCCCAATTACTGGGAGACTCCGCCCACCGGAAGCCCCGGCTGCTTCGCTGCCCAGCTCATTCCCTGAAGAGGCTCACCCTGCGAAAACCTGAAAGAACATCCCTGTCAATTGTTGGTCAATGATTCCCGTCATGCAAGATTGCCTTTTCGCAAAAAGATGTTTTGGGAAGCAGCCCTGACTTCATCTTCACAAAAGCAAAAGAATTCTCGCAATGAAAAACCATTCTTACAACAAAATAAACCATCGGTTTTTTACCCAAAATTAAAAATATTTTCTTAGTTTGTGTTTAATAATATCCTTGTGGGATGGCGCCACATGTCACAAACGTAAGCATTGTGATTGTATTGCATTTTGTCAAACATGGGCGTCGTCTTTCTCGTTCAAATTGGTTACATTCGATTTGTCTCCATTGAACCGGAGAGTTTCCAGAGTTTATCACTGTGAACTGAGACAAAGCTCTTCTGAAATTGCGTTTGATTTCACTCTTCGGTGGCCAATTAAGAATGACTTCACCATTGTCAAATTAGATTATCATTGAATCATATAGCTGGTATGGTCGCAATGAATGAATTTTTGTTGAGAGACTGGTTTGCAGTCTCCAACCTGCTTGTCTGAAGCTTCCTGTTGAATGGAACGAACCAAGAGATGCATTTCGCTGGGAGCTGATTCCCATTCTTGCAAAATTGAAGTTGGTGTTGAATGAAGTGAGTGAAAAAATTCAATTTTGTGATGGGCATGTTCCCAGTTTCTCACTGTTGAAATCAATGTTTAATAGACCAAACAAAAAATAATTGGCATTCTACTCGGTGACACGCAGCCTTTTTTTAGGCTAACTTAACCTGACCTAACCCGATCCGAGCGCTACCTAACCTTGCCGTACCGACTTACATAACCTAACCATGGGGGTTATTGAGTTGGCTTATTAAAGGTTGTGTGTCACCAACGAGTAGATTGCAAAATAATTTTTGTGTGAGGCTGGTTTCCGGTCTCCCACTGTTAAAATCATGCTGAATGATTGTGTTGAATTAGTGTTGTTGAATGATACTATACTTTCTGGTGTGTCGGCAGCACAATCCAGTGCTGTTGGCATGTGGCATACACCTAGATGATGAGAGGATATGGCAAAATGATTTCCTTGCAGAATTCCTTCCATATCCTCTCTTTATTTTGCCCGCAGCTCTTATGGGCTGCAAGGAGGGCTTTTTTTACAGTTCCTCACGGACTGGGCTTTTCCCTACCTGAGCGCAATTTGCGACAGAGCAAGGCTGGTTCCAGCATCGGCTAGTGCAAATGAACAAAAAAAAAAAAGAATGATTGGGCTCGTGTGAATGTGTCAGAGAACAGCTATATCCTTTGAAATTGTTCAATATAATACCTACATATTGCACGATTTTTCGCAGAAACGTTGGCAATACTTTTGCTCACTGCACAGTGGCAGGTTGGCAGTCGCAGTCACTGCATCAGTGTGGTCGCTCCTTTTTCCGGTGTATGTTTGATGTCACGCTTCATCTGCTGTAGACAATTTCAATTGAAATTGCTGTACTTAATAGGGTGGTGATGCATGCAGCGCAAGCTGGGAATGGTCCCCTCAAGGAAGCAGCGTGGAAGTGCTTTTTGGAGCTTTCTTCTGGTGCCTAAAATGCATCACCGAATCTCTCTCAGTGCTGAGAATGTTACATAGCGATATCTCTGAAATGTTTGCATTTTCAACATGGATAGTTCGTAGAAATTGGTGAAGTCTCGCTTGAGGACCTTCTCAACGCTAAGGGAGCTCTTATAATGACGTCGCTGTGAGGTGGACTCTGGATTCAAAGATAATGACGTCGCTGTGAGGTGGACTCTGGATTCAAAGATAATGACGTCGCTGTGAGGTGGACTCTGGATTCAAAGATAATGACGTCGCTCTGAGGTGGACTCTGGATTCAAAGATAATGACGTCGCTGTGAGGTGGACTCTGGATTCAAAGATAATGACGTCACTGTGAGATGGACTCTGGATTCAAAGATAATGACGTCGCTGTGAGGTGGACTCTGGATTCAAAGATAATGACGTCGCTGTGAGGTGGACTCTGGATTCAAAGGGGTATTTGAGAACTGCACCGAACTCCACATCACATGGCACATCTGGCAGCTCTTTTGCCAGCTGGTTAACTAACAAGAATGAATTCATTCACGGCATTCGGCGTGAGTGACGTATTCAGGGGCGCAAAAGCCGGGGGACATGTCCCCCCAATATTCTTCTAGGGAATTTGTCCTCTGAATAATTTTGCAAAACTTATTTGTGCATTTCGGCAGCTATTATGAGAATTGAGAATTTTTTGAAAACAGCATTCTGGGCACCATCTGAGGTTCCATTTTTTTCAAAATTTCTTCCCCTTCGGGGAGGGGACACCCCCTCCCCGAAGGGGAAGACATTTTGAAGAAATCGGGGAGGGGGTTCCCCCCCCCCTTTGAAACG
>JASGXE010000185.1:0-13782 GCA_030068105.1 Sinentomon sp. SZTP_YWyxl
CAGTTTTGAAGCAATGCTGGAAGCTTGGACTGGAGTTCGTTCCAATTCAAATGGATAACACCTGCAGCAGGCAGGCTGCCCAATCTTAACCTGAAATCTGTCGAAATACTAGCCACACGAGAAGATTGAAAACCAGCAATCAGCAGGGGTTGTCAAGTGACTTTTGGGAGACCCTGACCGAAGGGAGAATTTTTGAATGAGGGTTTTTGGCAAAAAGAAGCCTTCAAACCATTACGTTTCGTCTTGTCTTTTTAGTCAGAGCTGCTGGCTGATCTGGCACTACGACGCTCACGCGTGAAGCCTTTTTAGTGTGTTGTGCTATTCATTCATTTTTACCTGCCTGACTCCACTCCAGTTTAGTTTTTCCTTTCATGTGCATCCTGAGGAGGGGCGAGATAGGTAGGTATTCACCGAAAGATCGATCTGGATGCCAAAGAAGAGTAGGTACCTACATAATGGGAACCTCGGCTCAATTGGATAGGTAAAGTGAGTTTGTTTTGAAACACCCACCTGGGCCTGCATATTCTGCAAATGTGATGCAATTATGAAAAAGAAAAATTGCGTTTTTTCAGAGAGAATTAGAAAAGGCCAGATTGCTCAGATGACCACCAGCCAGCTTGTTTTTGTCCATTGTTTTTTCTGTTTGCATTTCCTCCGCAGAAACCCAGAACGAAGAATGTTCATGTGTCACAGGCGCATGAAAACAGTTTTTTCTGGGAGGTCCGAGGGGCGAGGAAAGCAGCTTCATCATGGCATCCTTGATTTCCAGCCTTTTGTTCTTGGTATCTAGGTACCCACCTACTTGTCTTCCAATCAACGACTTGAAGACGGGTTTATACAGAGTTGAAAAATAGGTAGGCTGGGCCTAATTGAAATGCGTATCTGTTGTCCTTTTTCTGCGGGCCAGGACCCAACCCGATGTTTGCTGCAGCCCAGGTTACAGAACCAAAAGTGCAGATTCGAAGTTTTCTCATATTGTTCCGAGTGAGAAATTAATTGCTAATTTTTTGCTTCCAGTGAATTTTGACTCAAGTCAAGTCTGCACAGACCAGGTTTTCCCCACGGGTGACGCGGATAGCTACAGACACCAGCTCGACTAGATGAGAAAATTGATCCCCAGTTGGGGAGAGTAAAGAACCGCCATAAAAAAGAAGATGATTGATGTCGATGAGAACGATGTGGCATTCTTTTTTATGGCGGTTCTTTACTCTCCCCAACTGGGGATCAATTTTCTCATCTAGTTGAGCTGGTGTCTGTAGCTATCCGCGTCACCCGTGGGGAAAACCTGGTCTGTGCAGACTTGACTTATGAGTCAAAATTCACTGGAAGCAAAAAATGAGCAATTAATTTCTCACTCGGAACAATATGAGAAAACTTCGAATCTGCACTTTTGGTTCTGTAACCTGGGCTGCAGCAAACATCGAGAAATTAATTGCTCATTTTTTGCTTCCAGTGAATTTTGACTCATAAGTCAAGTCTGCACAGACCAGGTTTTCCCCACGGGTGACGCGGATAGCTACAGACACCAGCTCGACTAGATGAGAAAATTGATCCCCAGTTGGGGAGAGTAAAGAACCGCCATAAAAAAGAACGCCGCACCAAAAAATTGCTTCAGTGGTTAAAAATTTTGAATGCGCCATTTTCAATTGACGGGTTTGAAGAAAAATAGGTATCAAATTCTCAATCTCAAATCAGGACGGCTGGCCGTTCTGATAGGGTCAGTGCCAGAGTGATGTTGTTTTCTTATAATTTTGTCATTTTTATGTGGGTTTGACACCTATTTGTATTTTATTTTGGTTTGTTTTTGGTATGAAATCAAGACGGCTGCCCGCACGCACCTGGAAATGTTGCATGACAGTGGCAACAATTATTACATCGATGTAGGCATAGAAATCTCTCGTAACACTATTTAGACATGCAAAAATTAGACGTTATTCCGGCAGCGAATTTGTCTAACACACCGGATTCCCAACCAAGTCCTACGTCACATGGATGCAATTTTCTGACAAATCACACACTTCAATCGATTGAAATTTAACTAAAGCTAACTGGGCCTGACCTAACTCGTCCACCAACACTGCCTCAGTGTCCACCCAATGCCTCTGGTCATCATTATCTAGTGATAGAAAAATTAATCAATAAATTATCAATAAATTAAGAAAAATAGTCTAGTGTATAGGGTTTGTCTTTTGATTCATTTGTCACTGCAACAAGGCCCAATACGCTTGGCTTCTATATCGTCGAGATGCTACGTTAGCATTTACCTACCGGTTGGGTCTGAGAAACCCGGTCCTAAAATTCAATGAGCTTATTTTTTCAGTTGCTGCAATGATCATCTTCAGATCTCATTTTCATCTGTGTGGTTCTGTGTTTTTTCAACGAAGCTGTTGATTTTGCAACTAAACCTCCTTCTGGTCAACCTCATTCTTGCTTGGTTTGCTGGATTCTTTTATTCAATAGGGTTGCCACTCACCTGGTAGGTAATCCAGAAAATTATGGAAATTACAGGGAAATGAAATTTTAACCTGGAAAACCTGGAAATTACAGGGAATTCAGCCGGAAAACTCCGAAAACCTGGAAATTACAGGGAAATCGTGAAACAACTCAGAAAAATACAGCGAAATTAACAAATTTTGGCAGTGATGATAAAAACCTGAGCCACACAGAATAATTGAAAAAAAAAACCATGGAATCAATTTCAACATCATTTAAATTTGTCTGTTGATATGATGGGAGATAATTTAAAAGCATTAAAAAAAACAGTTTTTTTTGTTGATTTGTACCAGCGGAGCCAAAGCTGGACCAACGTTGCTCTGTTGCAAAATCACTATGCTTGAGGTAGGGGGAAAGCCATCAAATCATCATCTGGGAAGTTTTTTACCGCACGCCTGGCAAAGCTCTGCCTCCAAGCTCTGCTTGCTGCGTCAGGCATTCTGCATTAAACATAATATATCTATTACTACCTCTCCACCATCATTTTTGCTCATAAATATTTTCTGTTCAGCTTATTAGATATGGCCTATAAGGGTGGTCAATCAATTTTTAATTGCGACTGGCTGGATCCTGCTATCAATCCTGGGTACTATTAGGGAACTGAAAGTTTTATTAACGTTAATTGTTTTATTAAACAACATTTTTGATAGATAGCTGTTGTTTTTGATAGATAGCTGTTGTTTTGATAATAAGTATTGCCTAAGTTGAATTACAATGTTTAAAGTGTATCTAATCTGTATCGAGGAGGAGGAATTGGGCATGGCTGTAAGGGGAGGAGGAAGGAGGCCATGTGCCTCTACATGTTTAGATAAAGTTTAAACATTGACAGTGTTAAACGTCCTGGAAATTTGCTGATTTTTCATCTGGAAAATGCAGGGAAATTCAAAATCAGATTTGAGTGGCAACCCTGTTCAATCACCATTGTTGTTAATTTTGTCTCCGACAGGGTCATTTTGTTGTCCAAACATTCTTTGCTGGCCAACATTTGACTTGCGCTTTGCCTTTTCGCCGTCACTGCCATGGACTTGGCATTTTTGTGAGTACGAACTGGGGGGCAGTTAAAAAAGAAACAGAACACCTCAACCAGATATAGGTACCTACCGACCAACTCCACTGAACTTATAGCCATTCAGTCCTACTTCAACATTCTCCAGTGCCATATCACCTTTGTTTTTAACCTTTTTCATCCAGTTTTAACTTCAACACATTCTTCAGTTCATCAAAATTCGTCCATTACTCATCTCATCTCTCCCACCGATATTTTTGATATTTACAAAATTTTTAAGAAGCACCCTGTCAGGGTGCAAAACTGTTGTGTTCCAATAACTTCTATGAACGGACAAGGCACATCTACAACATGGTAAATTTAATTCAACCCGTTTGTGGCACACATGCTTCAATTGTTGCATGTTGTTGCCAATGCCATAGTTAGGTACCTAGATACGGGAGGTTGATTTTTCTGGTTATTTATATAGTGGTTCCATCCAACGCAGCAGCCCAGATAGGTAAATGACACAGTGCAAGATAGGTACCTACCTACCTAAATAAATGGGGTGAATGACGCAGTGCAAGATAGATACCAAATGATGCTGTGCAGAAACCACACTCACGGACTTAACTGCAACTAGCCATGGAGGAACACACGAATGAAAGGAAAATTGCCAGAGACCACTCGCACCACCCTGCATCATCCTAGTCCCAGCCCAATTGGGCAGCTAGTTACAACACTACCTACCTCCTCAATCATTTCTTAACTCAGTCCAAAGTTAAGCTGGATGAAGTTTGGCACAGAACAAGCGGTTCTTTGATATTGCCAAAGAATTTTCTTTTTTTTTTCTTTTTTTTTTGTGACCGATTGTCACACCTGTCGTATCACTTCCCCTACCCAGCTGCACTGCAGCTCATCTACATAAGCGCTGCTGAGGCACTAAATCTAGCCAATGGCTAACCAGCCACAGTAGCGTGTTTTTTGCCCACCAGAGGAAATAGCTGCACAATCTGCAGACCCAGCTTGTTGCATATGGTTATACCCTATTTCCACTGAGTGTGCTTAATGATCATTAAGTTAATGATCATTAGTTGGTGAAAAAATAATTATCATTAAGCATTTGGGTTTCCACTGAGTTTTTCGTGGAGTTTAATGAGATTCATCATGAATGTACTTATTGATGTTGCACCCTTGCAAATAGCTGTTTCCACACACCGTCTTGAGATATATGTAATTAACAGCCACAATCGCCATGCCACTTCTCCGTTTCGATTCATACCTACCTTGTGATTAACTTCAGCAGACATGAATTCTGCTCAACTTGAGTGAAAGATATGCAGCAGAAATCAGAAGAGGTGAAAAGTTATTCTGGTTGCAAATGTGGCAATAATTTTATGCTGATTGGGAAACATTGAGAAAGACATCTTAACAGTCACATCTAAAAATAGCACAGCAGTGGTGAACATGCTCTTGCTTTTAGATGCTCAATAAGACACTGAAAAATCAAGTTTCCAAATGAAGTGCTCTATAGTTTTTTTTATTTATTTTTGGCCTTTTTTATTTTTTATCTTTGGAAAAATGGTGTGTGGCCAGAGGATGAGCATGCTGAATTTTCATTTTTTTGCACTTTTGGCATCAATGGAGAACGTCAATCAACCTGTACCCACAGTTTTAACAACAAACTCCATCAATTGGCATACACGATTCTTCACCCTGCGAGTGACATTCAGCACTTTTTGGTCCTGACCACAGTTTTGTCACTGTTGTTTCGGTGCATGACCTGTATAGTGCAAGTTGAAACATGCCCTTCTGCGTGATTCTTCCAACCCGAGTAAAGCCAAAGGCTTTAATTTAAATTAAATGAAGTTTTAATTCTGAAATTGGACATTTTTCAGATGGAAAGAAGCATGCATATGTCGCTGTGACATCTGCAATTCCCCACACTTTTCAACTGTTTTTGCAAAATCCTTGGGCATTTTAAATAAAAAATCTTGATATGCAGGAAGGCTAGACCAAAGCCTGGCAATGGGCTGCTGGCCGCTTGATAGCCTCTCCTTTCCATCCGAGGATCTAAAAAACTAAAAAAAAAAATGCATTGCGCATGTTCAAAATGACACAAAATTTGTCTTTCACGTCTCTCCCCCTGAGGTCTGCATTTTATCGCAGGGAGCAGTATTCCGGAGATGCACGATGCCCCGCCAGGATGAAATTATGGCTGGAGAACAAAAAAAGCTCTCAGGGATCTGCCGGCACCTGGTTTAAAATCTTTTTGCTCCAGGGCCCACAACGACTTTCTGCCAGTCTGCTTGTGAGCGCCTTGTGATGTCGTTCTAGTTTCCACAGATCTGACCAGTTTGATTGCCAATGCCTGTTATACCTAGTGGCGTAGGAAGCTACTGGATACGCAGAACCATTGGCACGGGTGGGCCCATGCCAAAAACGGCACCAAAAACAGTGACTAAAGTAAATTTTGAAACAAATGAAGCATCAAAAAAGAAAGGGAAAACAAGTCAAAGAAATGAGCAGTGAAAAAGGCTGTTGGAATTGAAATTTTAATGATTAAAAATATGTGAGATTCATTGACCTGTCCTTTCTCTGTCTCAACTGAAGTAGCATGGCATGGGAAATGTGAATATGCAGCAAAACAACAGCTGCACAGAACACTGAGCTCAACCAAGTCAACGCTAATGAGGAAGGAAAGTACTTAATTATTATCTGAAAATAATTAAAGTTAATGAGCTTCCCAATGATCATTAAGCAAATGAGTTTCAGATTTCCTGTTTCCACACACCGCTCTTAATGATCATTAAGCCCAAAAAGTTAATGATCATTAACAACCTACTTAATGACGAAAGTGTTTCCACTGAGAGGAGTAAATGATATTCTCGCACTTAATGATCATTAAATATTGTGTGGAAATAGGGTATTAGGCACATACCTACCAAATTCATCATGAGCCTACAAATTGATACATTTTACTTGTTTGTATTGCTTGATTAATCATTCTTTTTTTGTCTCTTTTCTCTGTCAAACTTGCAGTTGGGTTGCGCTTGCAACACTCCCTCATCATTCCTTCTGGGATTCTAACGATAATTTTGATTCTGCCATTGGAACATTATTATTCTGCATATTCTGTGCAATGGAGCACATCCAATGACTTTATGGTGTCCTGCATTTTGTCTTGGTCATTGTTCATCCACCTCTCATGGTTGATCGGGGAGTGCTGCATGATATGCAACATCTACCTACTACTAGTACCGCGTGTACAGTCGCGGGTAGGCTGAGCGAACCGTGCATTTTCTAAGTCGTATTCAAATTGATTGCAGCATTAGGAATGGGGGACCATTTTTTCCGATGCAATTTCAACCCAGCCCGTTTTCCTCTTTTACATAGCTGGTAAAAATTCAGTCCCCTCATTGCTGTGTTTCTGCGAAAAGAACAGCGTTTGCAAATGGCGAAAATGGAGACACCACTGTTATTTTTCTCGATGGCACTTGTGACTTGACCGCGTGAAATTTTGCAGGAATAAAAAACATCCATTCGCTGTTGATGATAAACTCGAATACAACTAGAATGAAATTTCTAGCATCTTGGTCTGGTGGGTCACGGGACGGCTGGAATATTACACGTATTGAATGTAGTTTTGCATGATGAAATCAACAACTCCTTCAAAGAATTTTCATTTTATATAATAAAAAGAATTCTACTTCACATTTTCATCATGTAAAAAGCTCCCAACTGTCAGAAGAGAATCAAGTGCCAATGCCGGAAGCAGGCATAAAAAATTGGCGACATCACCGACAGGCACAATTCGACGCACCGGAAAGATCGACAGGACAATCGCGAAATGCAAAAAGTTTTGCTTCTGTGTCCTGCGTTTTCTTGGGTGCCATCTGAAATTTGGCTGATCTGATTAAATTTGACAATTCATTTGTCCTGATATGTCTTCGGAAAATTCAGGGCTTATAGCATGGCGGTGAACTGATGTCCAAAATAAGATTCGGCTGCGAGGTGTCGTCCAACCTGTCCAAAGCATGTCTACAGTCTCATGAAGTCGCTTTAGTGATAGAATCTCGCCAATTATTTTGATGAAATCAACAACTCCTTCAAAGAATTTTCATTTTTATAATAAAAAGAATTTATTCTACTTCAAATTTTCATCATGTAAAAAGCTCCCAACTGTCAGAAGAGAATCAAGTGCCAATGCCGGAAGCAGGCATGAAAAATTGGCGACATCACCGACAGGCACAATTCGACGCACCGGAAAGATCGACAGGAAATCGCGAAATGCAAAAAGTTTTGCTTCTGTGTCCTGCGTTTTCTTGGGTGCCTTCTGAAATTTGGCTGATCTGATTAAATTTGACAATTCATTTGGCCTGATGTCTTCGGAAAATTCAGGGCTTATAGCATGGCGGGTGAACTGAATGTCCAAAATAAGATTCGGCTGCGAGGTGTCGTCCTCATTTTCCATCACACGGATTGATTGCGCTTGCAACAACGCAATCAAATCATTCGTCACAATTCTTTTACTGCGGATTCGCGTCGTCATGTTATCGATAGCGAGTTGCATGGTGTTCTAAATTGCAGTGAATTGCCGGCAAAAAAGTTCAAAAGTGTGAGCAAGCATCGCTTTCTAAAATTTCACTTCACATGTTCTCCCCTAATTACAAATTGCAGAAAAACACTCTCGCTTGTTGTTTGTCTCGTGTATGGACGAATGAATGAAATGAATGAAATGCATGAGCCGTTTATTTTCGGGGTTTCCCTCTTATCAAATAAATGCAATTACAATGCGTAAAAGTGTACCTATGTATAAGGTTGGAAAATTTTGCCCATTGGCTTGTATTGGAACCAGCTTCAGTTATACATAGATACCTTTTGTGTCGGTAAATCACTACAACAGGAGTGCCGAGGAAGTGTGCAATGGAACATAGTTCCATCTTCGTCATCCATTCCGATGATATTTTCTCCGTACTCCTGTCTCCTTCCTCCTTTCTTCCGAAAAAACAAAGACAAAAAAGTCAAAAAAGACAATAAAGACAAAAAAATTATTTCATGAATGCCAAAGATTTGATCACAAAATGCGCAAAAAGAGTCGAGCACTTTGGAAATAATTTACGTGAAACCATGTCGTCATCATGACCGGCTTCGATTACGCATTTCGGCCGGACAAGTTATTCTAGATTCATCCATCCCCCAATGCAATGCTCTTTAAAAGTACTATCGTGACAGCATGTATTCATAACCGGTTTTCCAATGGCACACTTAGCCTGGAAAGTCATTGTACGTATTCATCCGTCCCCCTATGAAATACCTACACTTTACCGACAGGGAGGTACTTCCATTCGCAGGTCAGTTGGTTCGTTGTGTAAAGGAATTGATTCGAAAGTTTCTGCTTCTTATGGAAAAAGTAAAATTAGGAACAAAGGCGCAGATCTGGACTGAACATTGGCGGGAGGACGTGGGAATATTCTTGGGCGAGGTCCCCTACAGTATATACGGTGTCTGGGCAGCCCCCCAGCGCGTATCAAGGGGCAGAGTCCCTGTCAGGGGGTCCGGAGTTGAAGTAACTTGGAAATTTCAGGTCCATTTTTGGTGAAAAGTTGTGGAATGTAGACAAAAATCTGGTCAAAAAAGACATTTCCTGGAAGGGAAAATCACCCCAGCTCCTGTCCTTGGAAAGCAAAACATTTTTTGATCGTGTATGATTCAGGATTTTCACACCACACCGCGTGAGTGCATGCGACTTTCAATTCACACATGTGTAACGTTTCCGCGCGACGTCGATAATACTCGCAGTCCACAAACAAAAATGCACTAAAATAAAAAACACGGAAACTGCGGCCAGCCAATGGATTAAAACCAATAAATGCACAATCTGTTTGTTGCAAAAGATCCTAACGACGCACATTGATCTCGGTCTCCTCCAGGAGCAAATCCTGGCCTCACCAACAAAAAGCGACTGCTGCCACAACTCGGCTCATTCAAAGTACCTTGGCTGGCAAAGCTACAAGCAAAATGTGATTCAGGCAATCGAGCATTGGCCTGACAATGG
The DNA here is from genome assembly GCA_030068105.1 of Sinentomon sp. SZTP_YWyxl. Taxonomy (NCBI): domain Eukaryota; kingdom Metazoa; phylum Arthropoda; class Protura; order Sinentomata; family Sinentomidae; genus Sinentomon; species Sinentomon sp. SZTP_YWyxl. The sequence goes on from JASGXE010000185.1 coordinate 9,537, forward strand.
CAGACCTGTTATTGTGAATCACACAGAAACTTCATGTGTTATTGTGAATAACACAAAAACTTCTTAAACTTTTACTAAAAATTAACGAAATCAGGAAACTGATTTTTGTAACATTTCTGGCAGGACATCAACCGATACCACTTTCTATCTTTGGCGGAGAAAATTAATTGCTTAAATTTTGGGTGGGACAATTCTTTGACTTTTGAAATATTGGGGAGGCGTGTCCCCTGTCCCCCCCAGGATCTGCGCCCATGATTAGGAACTTCTAAAAAAATAATGAAATAAAAATTAGGGGAGAGGTGGGCAAAACGGGGTACTTAAGGGTTCAAAGGTCATTTCACTCATTTTGACAAAAGCAGGAGCTGTTTTCCGATTTCATTCAGACTCATCTATCTATCGGGCATTGTTTCAAGCCAAAAAAAATTATCCTGACGCATAAATTTCACTGCAGAATGACCTTTTCCAGGAAAGGTCAAAGTACCCCATTTTGCCCTGCAGGGCGAGCAAAACGGGGCAGATGTCCCCATTATACCCAAATCGAAAGAAACTGAAGAGAGCGTTGGTCTGCTTGGATAAAATTGGATAAAATGGAAATGGATTTTGATGTGGGCTCGGCATATTTTCCTGCTGATTTAATTTGACACCATTCTGGCCAGGATTTTCAAACAAATTTAGCCTGCACCTATTTGGGAAGTAATTTGCATAGAGGTGAGAAAAAACAACAATTCCGGAGGTCTGTTGTGTAGCAGGCCCTACATTCTGCATGAACTCTTCGAAATGCAGGCGAAAACAACAATTCGGGCAAAACGGGGAAATGGAGGGCAAAATGGGGTTGCATTACACGGCTAAAACTTTGGAGGGCAAAATGGGGTACCAAGAGTCCCCATTTTACCCTCCAGACTCCATTTTCACAAAAACTCTTCACAGGCACAACGGAATCCAACATTCAAAATCACAAACTCTATTCTTCGGTGATCGGATGCCACTGTATTCGCGAGTAAACAGTAATGCAATCTGAAACGCCCGGAGACACACATCAAATGAGATTTTATCACAAACGATTTTTAGATCGAAATGAATAAAATGCAACTTTTTCCACACAAAACACAAACGACGTCAGGCACGGCCGACATCACCACTCCAGATGATTCTTTCTTCGTCCGTCAATGGTTGTGTGAACTGTCCGAGAGATGGCTGTGCGTCAGCTGAAAATAAAGGCCATACCTCGTTTTGCCCGCCTACCCCATTTTGCCCACCTCTCCCCTAAATTAAAAAAATTGTTTTTGTAACAAAAAATTACTTCAAAAATCATGGCTTCAAAAAATATTTGCTGGTTCTTCTGACAAAAATAAAATTCTTCTCACTTTCGAAGAAAAAAATCCAACAACAATCATTGGGTCTTGCTTTTTCAGTCTTGCAAACAAAAAATATGCCTATGCGAAATCCATCCTGAAAATTATTGCTCTTGGATGGATTCGAACTGCCGCCCTTCAGATTTGCAGCCCCATGCTCTATCGACTGAGCTAACTGGTCAACTGTGAAAATCGGCTCGTTATGCGTCTTATAACGAACGCGGCCGTTGTTGGGAAATCGCATTTTGCTCCGCTGTTTTGCTTTGCTCGTTTTTGCTCAGTTTACCGCTCAGTTTCCCTCTGAGTTTCCCCTCGGAAATGCCCTGCTGATTTGCGATTATTTGTTCTATCACCTTCAAAATAGGACGTTTTTGACCCAAGGCAATAAGCTTTTCCCTGTCTTTAAAAAACAGCAATCGAACCACTACAACTGGAGTTACGGTGCGCACAAGAAAGGAAATCGAAGTGTAATGGAAGGCTTCGCTGCGCTCAGCCAATAAGTTTGATCTGCTGCCATTTTCATTTCCATGCATACTGCTTTGATGCTTGTTACCAGGGATGGGTACGTATTATACGTCACGTCATATACGGTATATTTATACGTTTTATACGTAGTATAATACGCACGTATAAAACCCCAGTATAATACGTACGTATAAAACGTATAAAACCTAAAACAATGTGACACATCATTTTGGGGTGCATTTTTCCTACGATATCATTTTTGGCAATGTCAGGTTGATTGCATGAAACGTTTTCCAGAAATCACCAAATTTAGACTGGCTAATTCAAGATTGTTTTCACAATCTGTTTTCATACCAGCAGATAAGTACCTCTTGTGATTTATGGGTCTTCCCCGAAACTTTTCATTTCTTGTTTCTTTTTATTATTGTGCAGGTGGCAGAAATTGAAGCACCAGATTTGAATCAAACATGCCAGAGGTGTCAGATTTTGACATCGGCCAAAAAGAGGATCTTTAATTTCTACAGCATAAAATTTTGCAAAAATCTTAACATTAGCAATTTTTACATGTATGGGTACATTAATTTCGCTGCTACTGTTCAACCAGATACAAGTGCTTCTGACTAAACCACTTTCCACACATAGGCCTACCTAATAACATTTTATATAGGTACGTTCTCCAGTGGTATTGCTCTTGCCTGTAATTGCAATTTTCAAACTGTTCGAACAAAAAAAGAAATGCTGCTAACAAATGATTTGAGACACCCTGTAGAAAAGATACACACCTCAGATATGTACACCTCAGGTTTACACAGGCCTACCTTGTACAACCACTTACGAGTGCAGTGGGAGAAACATTCATGTACCCATACATGGGTTTTTCCCATTTAACTGTTGCCACCGAAATGTGTGCTTCATTCTTATGCAGGCAAAGCACCAGATTGCAACCAAGCTTTCTGGAGATGTCAGATTTTGGCCTTGGTTCTTGAAGAGGATCTTTAATTTCCACAGCATAGATTTTTCACTAAAATCTGAACAGTCACATTTTTTCACATGTATGGGTAGGTACATGTACATTGTTGTTTCTTCCAGTGTACATACAAACAGGTATGATACCTACCTGTTTGTATATCAAGTGGGCCGTGGGCCCAATAGAATTTGGGCCTACTTGAATAAAGACTTGAGAATAGTTTGTGTCTGGAAATTAAAACGAATTTCACGGTTGAGGCATGGGCCTAGCAGACTTAAATTTTTTTTTTAAAGTCCACGTGTTTTGATTCTTGCTGCTAACTTGGAACAACAAAATCAAAAGTCCAAAAACACCATGCCGTGGTGGTTTATCCAATGAAGATCCTTCTGAGGAGCAGAAAAATAACTTACGTTTCTGAGTTCACTCCTAGTGGTTGGACTTGGAAGCACTCTTTGTGAAGTCAGTCTGGGGAAATGTCCCTTTTTCCAAAAAGATTGTTTTTGCATGAATCGCGGCCTTTTGCTGAGTGGTTTGATACTCCACATGCCCTGTAAGGTTTTATACGTTTTCTACAACGTATTATACGTGCGTATTATACGTCACGTATTATACGTGGGTTTTCTACGTTTACCCATCCCTGCTTGTTACTGTTGTTCTCTGTGTGAAACAAAAAAAAAATAAATAAAAAAAAAAAACAAATAAAAAACACTAATGCAAAAAATGGGGCAAAAATAAAATGAACATTATTATTGAGCCCCAAATTTTCATGCTTAGGTACCTAAACAAGGCTGGTGCTCTACCTTGCTGAATGTAACCACTGGCTGCCTTTAATCGAATTCCTGTTGCCTGGCAGGTAGTAAACTCTGGACCAAGTAAACCCCTCTAGTGCAGGGCCATCTTTAATACCTGTTTGCCCATAGGCTACATCCTCTTTCGCCCCCCTGCACTGTGCAGCGCACCCCGCAGCAGGGGCAGTAGGCAGGCATTCACAAAGGCACTGGTTTTAGGGGGGGGGTAAGAAATATCACGGAGGGGGGGTTTTGGGGGCGGAGCCCCCCAGTAATCGGGGTCAGCGAGGTTCCAAGGGGCAGAGTTCCTGGCGAGAGCTTGAGGGGCGGAGCCACCAGAAGCTGAAGAAATTTTGAAATTTAGGCTTCATTTTCGGTGCTGAATTTGTGTTCTTGTTCAGTGCTGAATTTGTGTTCTAAAGGCCAAAATGATGCCGGAGATAGTCGCAGTCACTTACTGATCTTTTTGAGTTCTTCTTGTTCAATCAGGAAATACCCTGACTTTTCCCATTTTTGTGGAACCCTGACTTTTTCCAGAAAGAAAAAATTTCATGACAATTCCAGGTTTTTCAGAATGGTGGGCACCCTTTGGTTCCAAAAAAACTGAGAATGAATTTGTTGTAAAATTCATGAAATGAAGGCCAGGGCCCCCGGATGACCGAAGACCAGGGTGC
>JASGXE010000192.1:0-13984 GCA_030068105.1 Sinentomon sp. SZTP_YWyxl
CTTCATAATTGAATGCCACCATAAGTGTGTTTACAAGCACAAAAATTCTTGTGTGGACTTCATCTAACATTTTCGAAAACCGGATTGGTGAAATGTAAGACGTGGAAAACTGACACTGCAGCTTCGTCTCGGTTTTCCGAAAACCGGATTGGTGTAATGTAAGACGTGGAAAACTGACACTGCAGCTTCGTCTCGGTTTTCCGAAAACCGGATTGGTGTAATGTAAGACGTGGAAAACTGACACTGCAGCTTCGTCTCGGTTTTCCGAAAACCGGATTGGTGTAGTGTAAGACGTGGAAAACTGACACTGCAGATTCGTCTCGGTTTTCCGAAAACCGGATTGGTGAAATGTAAGACGTGGAAAACTGACACTGCAGCTTCGTCTCGGTTTTCCGAAAACCGGATTTGTGGAAAAGTGCAAAGTGGTAAGATGAGAGTGGAAATGTGAGAGATCAGACACATCCGCTCGCATTTAAAACCGGATTGGCATTCACTGCTTTGCGAGTTCAGTTAGACTTTTGCCCCAATTGCTGCCGAAAAGCAAAGCGGATACCATACCGACCTAACACCCTGCAGCCCTCACCTCCATGCAAATAGATCAGCAGAAGTGTCGTGTATAAAAAACGGGTAAATGAACCTGAAAAAACCTCAAAAACGGGTAGATCAATTTATTGATCTCTTCGAATGGATATCGATTCGTTAATTCACACAGTAAAAACTCGGAGAGCGGAACCGTTTCGTTGGTTTGCTGCCCGCGGTTAGTCTCTATTCTCTTTCGCTTTCTATCGCTGGTTTTCAAGTATTTCTGCATGGAAATAATTCATTTCTAGGCGTTCTTGATTCGTACGTGATTGTGAATGATTAACAACCTGTGCTGCAACTCAACTTGGCGGGAACACTAATGAGAACACATTAAAAATGTTGAGTCACCATGATTGGTGGGTTTCAAGTATTTTCCGCTTGGAAATTATTCATTTCCAGTCGTCCTTGTCTCATTTCTGATCAGTGTGTTTCTAACAACCTCTGCCGCAACTCAACTAGGTGCGGAACATCAATGACAACACGATGTAAATAGCAATAATGTCACCATGATTTTCCATGCAGAATTACGATTTCTAATCCGTAATTTTCCAGCGATAATCACGAATTTTATTCTATTCCTGAAACCGGAGAAATAAATCACGGCGAGGATATAGCTTTACCGTGAACAGTTCTATTACAGAGAAATAATCTAGATGCATTGGTGTTGAAAAGAAGCAGAAAGTTTGTTTTTGAGAACAAGGAAAATAGAATGCGCTGAAAGACTGATCAAGTTAAAAATAGTCATTGCCAGTTGCTGACTTTAATTGATTCATCTTCTTTATGGGTCATATTCAGATATAAATTGTAACAATTAAGTGGTGATAGATCTGAATTTTCAGATAAGAAGGTTCCAACTGTTGAGTGGTGAGGCCGAGCAGCCTGCAAGCTTTTGAACCTCTATTTTGATTAACCATATTCAGAGTAGAGTTGAAACTTGAAAGTATGGAGAAAACAACTGACGACATGGTGAACAACAGCCGCAGGGAAATTAAAAACATTACCTCTGGCGGGGTATATTGTCCGTTTCTGTCATAGACACCAAGCGACCGTTCCTGTAAAGAAAGAACAGAATAGCAATTATTTGGGACAACTTGATATGGACTCGGGTGAACAGCTATGACGAATCAATTATTGTCGAAAGTCAATTATTCAGAATTTCGTTTTTGGACGACTCGAAGCGCAAAAGGAACTGCTGTCATGTTGGCGTAACAAGGTATGGTTGATCTGTATGGCTCGTCCGGAAAAGTGGGTTTTAAGTCGATGCTCGACACCGTGCGCAGGATCTACGCTGTCGAGCATCGACTTAAAACCCACTTTTTGGGTTGACCTCTCTTTATTGCACGGGAGCGGAGACAAAATCTGGTGATGCGGCTTTTTGATTCCACCCACTGAGATTACCACTGAGTATTTGCGTACTCAGTGGTAACTTACGAGTAGTTTGCCTTCAGCACCGAACTGTTCCACGGGATGCATTACTCACATACGGGACTGTTCGGCTTAAAAATATCACACTATTCTCTACCGTATATGGAACAAGCCATCACATTTAGTCCTCAAACAAGTCCATATTCACCCACGATGATGAAACTACAAAGTTGATGGCTAAAACAGCGCATGTCTAACCCTACAAGAAAAAACCCGCTGCAACATTTGCGGACAGATCTACCACAAACTGTGCTTCGAACATAGCACGCGGTTGAACTCGACAAGCAAAAAACAAAACAGCAAGCATCATTCGCGAGTGATTTCTCATAGATCTCGGCGTTGGTAAGCTGATGTTGACCTTCGCTCATGTTCCGATACACGTTATACGAATTACCCGTGCGAATAATAGATCACGTACAAAATACTCGTACAACACAGTTGTGTTTACGGTGTTCTTATTTTAAAAAAGATGAATCGCAGACGAACGAATATGAGGGATTGACTGAAATTGGGCAGAAAAGCCAGTGAACCGATCTCATGTAAAAATAATGTCACTGGCATGACACAGTTCGCCGTAATTATTCATCTTGTGTGATCTGATCTAACCATAATCATGATACTCCGGTCTCCGCTGGCGAGAGTAGATATACAAGGTGGCCCAAAAAGGAAAGCGAATTTGTTTCCGTATCTGTTTTGGTTCTGGGAAGTGTGCTTGGCAGCAAACATGATTGATGTGGCCCAACAGCATCGCTTTCATCTTTTAAGATGCGAATTTCTGCAGGTCTCTTTCGGAGAGAAGGCTCAATTCTCTCAACTACATAGCCTCGACAGAACTCCTGTGGTCCAATCAAAACGGTAATTGCTTTCCGTAGATTTTTGGTTCTGCTGGGTGTTTAGGGCTTCAAAGATGACTGAAATGGGCAAACATTAATTTATTCATCCTCTTCAGTCACAATGTGCATGCTATACGGGGTATAGAGATCTCGATGCCCCAAACAAAACAAACAGCCATATGTGTTTTCAAGGCTGGTTTGGTTCCACTAGTGTTTCTGGATTCAAAGAGGTCTTCCGCATTCAGAAAATATTTTCGGCATCCCTTTTGGTCCAGGCGAGTTGCGGTTTGAAAGAAACATTCTTGAATATCCAAGACACGATGCCGTGTCTGATTCCTTTTGGGTGGTGATCATGCCGATATGGAGCGCATTTGCCCAAGTGACTCCAATCTCTAACTCTGAATTCCAAATGCCTCTCACATTCCAGACTCAACCCTTCCTACCCTAAACCTAAGGGATTACAGAAATAAAAGATGCAGAGTTCTGACCATCGGTACACGTCAAAATCCTGAACGACCTCGTTAAAATCACGAAGTCATCCTCTTCATAAATCAGGCTTTTTAATGTCGATCACTACAAATGCGCCGAAAACACCGCGCGCTGTGTTTTTGGCGCATGGTATACTCAGTAAACCACTTAGTATACCATTTTTTGATAAACTCCGTATGTTCGCAATAATAATCAGTGATATTCATTACTACTGACCGCACGTACTAAAGCAACACATACCTTCCGTGAGGGTTCGATATTCAAGTTTGATCCAAGTACAACCTGGAAAACCGGAGTTTTAGTGGAAATTGGAAAAAAAAATAGGAAAGTCCAATTGAATTTCATAGAGAAATTTCTAAGAAAAAATGACTACACATAACAAAATGAAATTCCTTGTGAGTTTTGAGTGCACCTGTTCTACGTATATACGCGTACCTGATAATACGGATGGCCACCACGGAACCGCCCATCCACGGGTCGTCAAAATTTGCAAGAATTACAATCATGCACAACAACGATAAACTGGCCACTCAGTTGCAATTGTTTCGAAATTGAAAAGTTTGTCAACTTAGACAAAGATTTGACGCTTCATTTTTCGTTACATGTAGGCCTACCCATATATGCTCCGCACCGTAGCAACAAATGTGGCAAAGGGAACATTTGAGTTCTGTATATTACGCATTTTTGCAATTGAGAATCCATAAAATTCCAATCTAAAAATATTTCCAATCCGACGCGGCTGCGCAGACGCGGCAATGTGGAATGCATAAAAGTCAAAAAGATATCCTTTTTCAATTGCTTTCGTTGCCCATTTTTCTTCTGCTCTGGTATCTACATTTAAAATTGCGCTAAAATTAACAATAAGTGAACGGTTGATCAACGAGGTGTACCGAGTAATAGTTGCCCCATCCGGTTTTCCGGTGGCTTCAATTCAAATTCACAAAATCGATTAACGCTATTGAAACAATTCGATTTTTTTCGCGAACTTTTCAGTGGCATTGAAATGATAAAATGTCAACTTAAAGCCACAATGATCAGTCGAATAGCATTGATATGAAGAAAGATTTTCATTTTCGGCATTAGTGTACCCATATGTGGGCCAAAAACACAAAAATTTCAGTTTCGCAGGAAGCTGAACCATTTTCATAATTTCGCCCGACAGATTTCCGACCTGAGTTTCCATGATTTCCCCTAATTTTCAAGAATATGGGCATTCTGAGGAAACGTTCTCTGAGAGTACGGAAAAAGCCTATTCCAGACAAGGGCATCACAAGCAAGAAAATGCAAGAAAATGCAAGAAAATACAAGGCAGGCGAGGAAATTACTGCACGTTTGAACTCCTTAATCTTTCAAAAAAATTTTGAGATGCAGTCAGTGTCTTGGAGAAACTTGTAGCCGGATGGGTCCGTGCACTTTTTGCTTATAGTCCTGAACAATAACTTCAGTTAAATAAATCATAAGAAATAAATGTTTGAAATTGACACATCACAAAAATGCAGGTAAACTAAAAACGAGACGTGAGGCCAATCCGCAATCGGAAAATAGTCCCGCAATTTTGGCGGATCAGAGTCGATCCGCCAAACTGGTCTATCTTCCATGCATGGCCAATGTTTGTGATCGAAAGCAACAATTCTGGTCAATTTTTGAAAAGTTTATCCAATGAATGTTGAAACGTCGTCAGAGTTTTTGATAATTGTTTGGCGTTTTTTGCGTCAAAATGTTGGAAGCAAATCACAAAAACAGGCCAACAACGATGTAAAACGGAAGGCTGATCGAAATAAGATAATGGGAACGGATAATAAAGTTTTACATTTGCTGAAATGGATAAAAAAACGTGAAAAAAGGAAGTGTTGATCAGGAGTTTCAGACTTATAGCACTAAGATAGTGGGCGGACTGTTTTCGTGTATTGCAGTGCCTAAATGAGGAACTGGTAAGAACACTCAAATGTCTCCTACTAAATGTAAATTTCTGAGTTGAGTCACAAATTCAAGCGATGTTGACCGTAGTTATGTGACCAATGTGATGGTGTGATGAAGGTGATGGTGACCGTTCTTTTTGATATATTGAGTGCCAGCACGTAAAACTGACCGGATGGCGAAAGTAAATTCTGTCACATTTCAAAAAAAAACTTACGGTGATCGCTGTAGGTCAGTAATTAAACATGTAAGAAATTCCAAAGGCTCGCCCAATTCACCGTCGATTTCATTTCAATGGACTTTGAACCATTTTTAACGCTTTCGACTAATGTCATTTATCTTTCTACGCTCGTTGCCACCGCAGTGGTCCTTCTAATGATTTGCACTTATGTTCTGGACTGATGACGTGCAATGTGTCTCGTGACAATGGATATTTACGGATTTATTTGGTGCCCAGAGTAGTTTTTCAATTATCTGTTTTTTTTTTTTTTTGATTATTTCCAATCCCTTCGTTCTTTTTGAAAAATTGACCAGTGCATCGACGTTCGCGAGAACGACAATTTCTATCGAGCAGATCGTGTGATTCCACGTCATGATGATGATTAAGTGTTGGAAATAACTTCTGCCAGTTGCAATCAGAATACCTGGCATTTGCTAACCGTTGGGTTAGCTGAATTCTTGTGGTGTGTGGAGAATTTTACATTTTACGGTTTCCAGATTTAAAAGTATGCTTTTAAATCTGGCCACCGCAAAATATAAAACGCGTATACGGGTTGGTCACGAGAATTCTCACATTGGCACTGGTGCTTTGAAGTACAATCTTCATGGAAAGGGCGTGACTTGAGAATAGGCTATGAGAATGGGCGTTAACACTGGATTCCGTGAATACTGGATTCCGAATCACAGACTACCGATTCAACCCCGCACACCACTGCTCATTGTTTCTTTCTCCTTCAATGGTCACGTCCACCTGAACTCATTCTGGAGAGCATGTTGCGAATGAGGCGAATGTGGAGGACAAGGCGTATGTGGAGGACAAGGCGTATGTGGAGGACAAGGCGTATGAGCGGTTGAGACGGATGAGGTTGAAGATGCGATGAAGACGGATAGTCTAACTTTCTTGTTTTAAATTGCTTTTTCAAATCTCCCTTTTCCTCCCATTCCTATCCTGTCTGAAATGACGAAATTGTTTTGCTTGTTTATGCTTTTTATTTCTCCAATCTCCTTTACATTCGCACATGAAAATCTCCTGTTTTTGAAATTGATTTGTATGGCTGCTGCGCATTTGGAGTTGGGAATGGACTCATTTTACGGCATAGCTGCACTTAATTCTCATTCATGCTCTTTTAATAATTATTCATATGATCTTTCATAAATCATAACCATTCATATCGACTTTCATAAAACAATTTTTCCAGAAGATTTTAATGAGTGCTGCCACAATTTCTGGCTTTAGGAGAACATGATTCAATTGTTTGTAACGTGCTGTGCGAATAATTGCAAACGTGACTACACTGCCAGTTTCCAACACGTGTTACCCTTGACAACATGTGGATTCGGTGAATTATACATTGCAATCATGATTGTACATTGCACGGATTATAAACAACTCCATGTTACCCGAGGCTATGGTTCCATATGCTTGGCATTACCATGCACCCGTCTTTAAATTCTAAACGCGCATTCAATCTGAGCGATGCATGCATCGATAGCCATCAACACTCAATTCGCCAGCCGGTTGCTAACAAACTCCAGAGCGTTACAAATAATGATTGTGTAAAATATTGCACTCACTTGTTTTCTTCTGCCATCGATGCCGCGTACGTCGATCTATAATTTGATAAAACAATTATAAGACAGGAAGTTCCTTTAAGCAGGGTGTGAAGGTGAAGACATTGTTCAAGAATCAACCTACAAACGCTAGAGCAAATAAGCATCTTTAAATAAAGAATGATTCAACCTCCCGGATTGAGATTTCTGTTTTTGATTTCCTTTTTTGTGTCATAATATTTATTCCAAAAATATTTAAAATTTGTCGAACCAACAATGATTTCCCACCTTACTGTCTTTGTGCCACCGGTATTATCCAGAATGCGAGATCCCATTCAAGCATACTCAGTTCCTGTTGTCTGCCTTTACATTTGGACTAACGAAATCAAACATCAGAAGGTGAAAAATTTTTCACTCACGCGATCAGTGCTCTTTATCTCCAAACCAGAAAGCTCAAATAGTCTCTCCATGATATCATGTTCCTCGGTATATCAGTATTTTTCATGTGATATTGTTTTCCTCTGAAGAAATTGATGGAATTTCAATCATGCTGGATGATGCAAAGCCTTCCTGTCAATATACTACCATATCTAAATCAAATGTACTACCATATCTAAATCAATGTATTGCCATATCTAAATCACATTTTTATTCACGTGATCTCGAAAATGTTCACACACTTTTGTTGGAAAACGATTTAATCCAAACTACCAACAAATGCAATGTCATGTTACGCACTAATTCCAGGCATTCCAACCAAGTTGGCAAAACATGGAAATTGTAAAATCGTGCAGAGAGAAATACTATATTTTTTAGATTTTACAAAATGAAGCGTGTGGTCGTTTGCTAGCGTGGGACGATTACAAGTGCGTGTATTCTCCCAACATAAGTTTTTTCTTACATTTTACACTTTTTGTCCTATAAAGTGTGCCGAAACAAATGACCACATTGCAACGAGTATGCGAAGATTGCTACTGGCTGGTTACAGGTTAAGAATCCAACCTTTCGGGAAAGGGGTAGGAGGCGCACCGCAGGAGAGCCGCGGTTAACGAATGATGAGAAAGATCTACATCAGAATTCAAAGAGGCAAGCAGCTATGCGACAGGGGTGCGGAAGTAGAGACTCCAGAAATCGATGAAAGTTTACCAAAAAAAATTTTGTACATGTTTTGAGCCGCGTCGCTATGAAACATTTTTGTGCATAAGACGTTCTTGATCGTCTATTCAAAACGGATGCCAACTTGCAACAATGTGCAAAGGAGAACATTAGGGCATTGAACGTGCCCATTTTTGCTGCTGCAAATCGGTTTCGCACAAAAGAACTAAACAATATGATGCAAAATATGTTCATTTTGAGGTCGCTGTGGTCGAAAACGTGCGACTCCACATAAAATATATCAAAAATAGGACCCTTTCATGGTGTTTGGACGCCCTGTCTCCAGCTGGGTCTTGCATGCTACAGCTTGAATTTGGAGTTGTAGGTTAGTGTCTAGATAGAAAATTTTCCGAATATTTTAACAGTCTCCATTTTGATATTATGGCGGTGTAAAAATAATACAATGCGCATGATTAATTATTAGCAATGCCATCATCTTTCCGCAAACAGCCACGCAAACTTGATATGCTAGGCGATTGAGAGAAAACAAGTTGAGGCAATTCATTCCACTCTATTTGTTGACGCTTAATGACAGGGAATATGCCGATGTCCCCTTTGCTGAATACTGGGCTTATTTCAAACGTACATCATTCCATGACTGGTATGATTGCAATTCCAAAAATTGCAACAAATCTCCGCGCCCATATTTGCAACAACTCGGAAAAGTGCCAGTCAAAAAAGGTGCTAGAGGCGATGGGCGTTTACACAAAACTAAAATTCATGCAACCTGTTTATCAACACTTGAGGTGTTACATTTCACAAGAACCTAAATGCACCGGTGCTCTCGCGTTGAAAAGATTTGCACAGTTAAGGTCCAATCGTGGATGGTTATGGTTAGTCACATCAAAAGATTTTTTCTCAATCACTTTGTCCTTTGTTATTTCTTTTCGTGCTGTCATCCTGTTTTGCTTCACCGTGTGTTGCTGTAGTTTTCGATTGTTTTAAAGGGATTGAGCGGGGACTACCGAATAATAATCCCCTGCATATCGTGCCTTTGCAAATCGAAGACCCATCCTCGGTGTCCGTGGATTTAATCTCTGTGTGCAAATCGCTTTCAGCGTTCACAAGTCATTGGGAAATGTTCGGAACAATGTTTCTGCGATGGGAATGCGGTCTATATGATATTTGTCTTTGCTTTATAACGCGGATATTTTTGCTATCCTCAAAAACTCGCTCCATGAAAATTCTTTTACCGGATTTTTATTCCCTACGGACCAGGTAATATACTCGCAATGTACTCACCACTTGTGTGTTTTGATTCGAATTCGAACCCTGCAGAAAATGGAGCTTTTTGTAATTTTGTGTCATCAATAAAATAAAGTGATAAAATGTTTTGCTTTTAAAAAAAAGTCTGTTAAGAAAGCAAAACTTTTGTAAAATTGTTAAGAACGTTCGATTGTCACGGTTACAATTCGAACGCTAAAGTTCCCTGCCAAATTGTACCCAACCACATATTAAAGTTTGCAAGCCGAAGTTCAATGGCGAAAAACCCCATTATGTAGGTTAAATTGGCACCAAATTATATATCTTCTCTCGGAAAACAGCGACCGATTTTCCATCGCCTGCCAAAAAGGAATGCTGATTGTTTGCAGGCCGTGCTCATCGTTTCAACTTCTCTTCATGCTCTTCGTCCCGAATATACTGTTCGTCGGATTAGGAAACCGATTTTCCTTCGAAACAATGAAAATACGTCCAATTGAAGAAATGCCGCGCTGCTGGAAAGTCGTGTTACTTTTCAAGGAAAATCTTTTTCCAAAAACATTTCTAGTGTATTTGGGTTTAACAGTTTTTTAAAGCATTCCGTACGCTGGGATCTTACGCTCCAAGAACTTTATGTTGACTGTGCTGTGTATTATGTTGACAGTGCAAAGAGGATTTTGGCTTCACTTGCACTTGGTTTCAATCAAAATATTCCACAGTGGCCGTCCGATAGGTTTTGCTTAGTGTTTGCACCAAATCATTGTCAAAACGCTAATTATGTGATATTCAGTGATTCTTTCAACCAGTGATTTGACGTCCATTTCAGCTTGACTAAATGAGATCGGCGAGTTGTACCGGAACAAATACCCTTCCCTCGACGATTACGTTGACGTGACATTCCTTTTCTCTTACAGACAACGCGTGTCCGTTTCCGAGATAGATATTTCTACCAGATAACCTCAGGAGCCGTTTCAGGAAGGGTGCTATCACGTGCTATCACCATCGATAACGGTCGAATAACCGTGGAGTCGCACAGTATTTGAGTGGTTTCTGTTCTTGGACATTTTCACTAAATTCAAAGCATGCATGAGATGCCCGTTACAAAAGGAAAAGCATGGACATTTGAAGAGATTTCACCACGTTTTGCGGAGAAGTTTCCTGGTGTTCGCCGAGGCACATGTAATGTGTTCACGATGACACACATCAACGAAGTAACTAACCAGAGCACACTTCTGCAGGTGCATTCGCATTTTCGTCGTTTATGAAATAAAAATCGCAATTCTATTCCTATTTAGCTCGCTCTGCGCTGTCCACGATTGAAAACTTCCCAAACATTGAGATCCGTGATCAAGTCGTTAAACTTCCTGCAACCAGCAACGGCATCCTCTGCTGCCGACCAAAATCATTTGCGTTTTGTTACTACAGCTTCTTTCTCATCTCCCCACCCCACGTTAAATGCCATCAGAGCCACACATGCCATTTAGAATACACAAAGTATAGTGAATCTTTTGTGAAATCTGACCAATGTGTATTTGATTGCTCTTGTACAGACTTTTGGGGCTGAGCATCTTCGACGTAAAACATCGCGAATACTTCTGATAAACCAAGTTACCGGTGCACAGAAATTACTCGTATTCTCAAACTTTTATACTGTTTGCCTTGGAGACTTCCCGATAAATTATTTCCGAGGAGTAAATTTTTTCTTCTGTCTCACACGAGTATTTCTATTGGAAGCGGCACGGGGCAAGAGTTGGCGTCTCGGCATAAATCCGGTCTTAAAGTCCCGGTGATTGATTCTGCGAATCCATATCTGTCAGTTGCGATGTTTACGTTGGCGCGTGAGGATAAATTTTAATAATGATTTCACGAAGTAATAGAAAACGTCCCAACGAGTTTTGCCGACAATCAATCGTCTTGAAGTGACGTCTCCCATATTCTACATTTTTGCCGTACCACTCAAGCAGTCCGCAGAACTGACATTTGTTACTGTAATTCTGTTAAATTATTGAACTGCTTGCGGCGTCTAGCACATCACTATTGATTATGTTGTAATGGTATGTAGAAGGTTAAAACACAGAATAAAAAGAGCAAAGCTAAACGTAAATGCAGGCATTCTCAAGACGATACTTCCATCGTTTAAAAAAAGTCCATGTGAATATGAAGTAGATTTTTGACTCTGATGTTAACTTCTCTTTTCCTGCATGTTTTATTCGATGTATTTTATATGTTTTATGTATTTACGTATTCATATTTTAAGTGTCTCTTGGAGCATAAATAAAAAAACAATTCTGTCATATTAGGTAAGCTACTAAAATCGTTTGGGGTTTCGTAACGCAACGAGTGCCTCCAATTTCTAATTAAATGATCAAAAGGAGAGGTTCGGAAAATTCCTAATCGCTGTGCCATTCAAATTGCAAAACCTAGCTTTCTGCTGCTCACACCATTTCTGCGATGAGCATCAGGATTGGAATAAGCGAAGGAAATCGGGGCAACAGTCACCTGACAGCACACTTTGGCCTTCCACGTTTCCCACGCTTTCGAAGTAAAGAGCATAGACAGAGTAATTCATTGTAAGTGAGATGAAAGACAAAAAGGCACTCACAACAACGGTTTCAATCGATGAACTCCATTGATTGTTCCTCTCGTTGTTATTAGGCTGATTAAAAACAAAAATGTGAATAAAGCAAAGATCGAGGGAAGGAAGGTTTACTCGTACATTATTAGAAGAAATAAAGTGAGAAATTTGGTTAAAAGAAAAAATGAGGAAGAGACGATGGGTTAATGATGGAACAAAGAAGAAGTGCCGCTATATCAAGTGAACAAAGAACGAATATCTGTAAATTTCTGCGGCAACTGCAGCACTAAACTAGCAAATTTATATCTTAAACAATTCTCAAACACAATTCTATTTTTTCATCCATCTTCCAGCTTCGCTTTGCGATTGGTACCGGTAAATGTGGAAAAGAGATATTTCTCAAAATATACAATGTACGCAAATCATATTGCACAAGGGAATCAAACACTACAATTCAATTAATTTCAGCAAAAGGGAACGCTTTCAACAAAACAGAGAGTCGAATATAAAAATAGATCAACGAATTAAAACTATTTGTTTCAGGAAATTATATTTTTCCTTTTCTCGCACTTGGTGGCTGTGTCGGCAGCGTTTCTGCCGAATTATCACTCTTTGGCCGGACAGAACAATAAAAAGCATGTCTGTCAATAATGGCGGGGTTTTCTTTTCTCTGTTCAAAAACAAATTGCGAATGCTATGCAAACCATGCAATCCGCTACTCGTATCAAACGCATAGAGTAAATTTACACCTTATTTGTAACCCAATTGCTGCAGAGAATTCAGTCCACAAACTTGGGCACAGCTTTCATTTCTTTTGCACGAGAATTGGGACAGTAGTCAGACTTTAATTTGCGACACCTATTGATAGGTCATACATTTTACTGCTGTGTTGCAGCAGGTCGTTTGGATGTTGCAACAGGAAGTTTATCGCAGGCGAGCTCGGCCTAAAATTGTTTCCGAAATTTTTGACGCAGAAATGAAAATGTGCATTGTTCTGAGCGCCTTTTCGTTAACCGTTCCTCGGATAAAAGGTTTTACTGTATTTTGGATGGTCGTTGCCTCTGATTACACCACCCGCAGGCCACAACTGGCTGCCCCTCATTCCACTTGAAGATATGAGCTAAGAATGCTCCCAAGTGCGCTTAGAGTTAATACAGAATTCTTTCACAATGAAAATTCGGTCGAAAACTTCATTCTCGACATAGAAATTGAAGTTTTTCTGTGTATTTAAATGGAAGAGTGTGAAGCATTCTCAGCTCATATCTTCAGGTGGAATGAGCGGTATAATGCATGCTGGAAGTACATTTGCATTTTCAGCGCAACTGCATCGAGTTTTAAATTTTCGCTTGATCTTCATTTGAGACTTGATGGCGAGAAATTGGATGAAAAATTGGCAAAAGATGGATTGGGAAAAGATGGATTGTACAGATCAAACCTGGGAACTTCTGAAACAAGATATTTCCTACAGTTCATATGCAGTGAGTAGATTTGAAATTGTTGTTTCATCACAATATTTGTTAGATTGTCAGCTATTTCCATTAACAGCTATCAATCTTCTTTAATTTCAGCTATTTGGATGACTAGCAAAATCACCGACTGCTAGCCGTTTTAAGCTTCAAACAAAAAATCTAAAGATACAGAAAACTCTCTTCAATTAATTAACAAAGGTACTTGATATCCTTACACTTCCAATTTTAGCAGCTCTCAGCTCCTATCCTAACAAATCCAACAATTGAAAGGATAACCAGAATCTGCCTGAATAAGCACACTGTGTTGAGTTCAAGTTTTTCAAATTTGAATGAGTTTTTTAAATTATAAACCGATGTCATTGGTTAAAGTTGGATTTCGCAACTCTGAACCTGCGTTTGGCTGAAGCACCGTAAATGGAATTGTACCATACATTTGAAACGGTAAATCAATCACTTTGAGAGAACAGCCAACTTTTATCCTTTATCTCTCCAAAGATTGCATAACAAAAGGGGTATATCATTCCACATAAAACATCAGTCTGTGTGAGGCATATTTTGATCTAACTAAC
>JASGXE010000194.1:0-13317 GCA_030068105.1 Sinentomon sp. SZTP_YWyxl
AGGGGTATGACGCGACAGTGCTTGTAACAGTACCTCTTACACCCTTTTGGAGATTTCCTAGCACCCTACCAAATGATTCAAGGAGGGGTTTTACCCACCCCAACTTTGACCCGACGATCCCCTTTTGGTGATTCACTCATCCCCTATCAAGTGATTTAGGGAATATATAGAATATTGCAAATAAGCTTTTTAACAAATCAAAAATGCTAAATTCATGGACTGCCAAGAAAATGTAGACAATTGATGTTTCTCTCCAGCCCTTTCAAATGGATTCGAGAGGCTCTGGGACTAAAACGTATTGTGACAATGAATTCGCTTGTGAACTTACGAATCTGGGCCAGACACTTGAAATTCTGAAGCCAAAAACGTCGCAGGGCGACTTACCTGAAAATAAAAGCAAAAAGTAGAAATTTATGATGGCTGGTGTGAAAGGGACTGAAAATTTGCGCGCAGAAGAAGAGTGCAAAAAGAAAAACCCTGACAAGATGAAGAGCAAGTGACTTTGTCCCATTAAAACTCACTTCCTCTTCACTTTCTCCCTTCACTCACTCATTCACTCCTCTAAATTCTTCGCTCGCACTCCCTTCCTCTCCCTCTCCGCAGTTCTCTTCTCATTTCCTCCTTCGCTCTCCCTCACCAAACATCCCCTTCCTGCTCAATTTACCCGTCTGAAGAAGGTTAAAAACCTCACCATGTGACAATCGCTTTTTGAGAGAAAAGTAATTTGATTGAAAAGTCTTTACTTCTTATCGCAACAATCGTGAAATTCTTGAATCCAGGAAATTGTTGCCTTCTCCTGCTCAACATGCTGGGATTGGGGCTTGTGCCTGAAATGAATGCCATTGCGAAACCTATCTCACATTCATTGTTCGTGTAGTACCAACAGATCTGATCAGTTGCTAATAAGTTATAGGTCAATGTTGGAGACGTTGTCGTTGATTTGGGCCAAATCTTTTGACAGAGTGGGCCACACCTTGCCAATTTGGTTATAGTCAACAATCTTTCCAAGATGCCCATTCTCACGTCCAGGGGATAAATGGCGATCCACCTTCATGCAATTTGCGATGTTGACAAAGACACATCTCACATGACATCGATATATCTCTTGTGACATGGACATGTGTTTCATTTTGTAACCGGTGGAAAGACTTTTGGAGCTGAGATCGTCGTTTGTAGTGGGGATCGGTATCCTCTTCGTATGCCTCAGGTCGTCCATTTACTCCACAATAGACATGCATGCGAAGGTCTGCAGGTTATTGCAAGAGCATTTTCGTCTCTCCCTTGTTTCTTTCGCCGAGAACTTCTAGGTTGGCTAAGAGCCTGATGTAAGAGCCTGCTAAGAGCCATATTCGTTAGCGTTATTGGTGTTGTCAATGATGTTTTATTCTTTGTTAATTTCTGTTTACCGTACAGACTAGGGCTATTGTTTTTATTACTTTTATTCGTTATTCTTTACACAATACGACTGCAAAGATGACAGAAGTTAATAATAATAGAAAAAATAAATGCATAGCAACAACACAGATACAAGCATTCGAGAAAAGGTCATAGAACTGTCATAGAAATTTAAATTCATAAAGCAACCTCAGGAGGTAACATAACAGCTTTCTGCGGGAATGTCGAAATGGTAGCAGAGCAGGCAGCGAAATGGTTGGGAGTTCCAGTCACGAATAATTCGAGGAAAAAATGAGTTGTGAGAAAAACTCGAAGGGTATCGGTACAGAGATGTACAGAGATGTCGGTTCTGCTCTGAATGTCGCCAATGATATCGCCAATTATGCCGTCAATGATGCAGCCAACGATTTTAATAATGCTGTCAATGCCGTCGTCAATGCCGCCGTCATTGTTGCCAGTGTCGTCATGTCGTCAATGTTGTCAATGTCGTAAATGTCGTAAATGTCGTCAATGTCGTCAATGTCGTAAATGCCGTCGATGCCGTCACTGTCGTCAATGTGATCAATGCCGTCAATGTCGTCGATGCCGTCAATGCCGTCAATGCCGTCAATGTCGTTAATGTCGTCAATGTCGTCAATGTCGTCAATGCCGTCAATGTCGTCAATGAAGTGTAAGTTCCAAACGGATTCATATTCGCCATGAGAAACTTCATGTTTTAGTTTGCTGGATGGAATCATTGACCAGCTATTTGTCATTGAACTGTTTGATATTTTTGATTCGCAATGGTCATTCGATAATTTCGTTGCGACTCTGGCATGAAACGGCACATCGATTCCTTCATTTTATTGCTGCAATCTCCTTTTCTTTTCCAGCTCCCAAGGTAGCAATCGTAAAAATATAATGAATTTTATGGCCGTCAATCCGGCAATCCTGCGTTTGTTTTCCATGTCAAAATAAATATACGAGTGAAAAATACGAAAAAAAAATCCTGCAAAATTTCCTGAAAATAAAAACGCAAAATATTCGCATCAAGGTTGCCCTTATTCGCCGAAAGATTGTCCTTGCGTGACCCAATATTGAGAATGATAAACAGAGACGTGTGCCCAAGCCATGCCATACTCGTACAAACCTTTCTCTTTCAGCGGTGCTATCGACTGAAGTTAAAGTAATTTCCTTGAGAGGCTTCGATTCCCGTTACACATGGAACGCTGCCAAAGCCGTTCGAAATCACACGAGAAGGCCAGGCCTCTTTTTGGTCCTGAATCGCCTCGCAATACACCTTTCGTTCTTGTGGAAACCTGCTGGCTAAAAGCCTTCCTACTTCTGTAAAATATATTGCCTATCATCTTAAATTTTTTGAAAGAATAAATTCTTATGTGGCACGCAAGCCGATTCAGGTGCGGTTTGGCATGTCCAACCTATTCCAATGCACGATTTTCCAGAGCATCTGAATCATTCACACAATGTATGAAGTCGGTTTATGGCTATTACGAATGGGATATTCAACGCTTTTTGCTCCAGATGTCTTTGCCTGTTGCAGCGAAGCCTTTATTCCAGTCACTCCAATTGATTTCGATGCACTATTCGCGCTGATTCTGTTGACGACCTGGTCAGTGGGGGTCCTTCGCTGTAAACAAATTCGGTTGCCGAAAAACCTTGGTGCCAGTGATTTGCAGCTGTAGAAAAACCAACGTGAGGATCCGTTCGAAAGTGGCTTCATGCGGAGTGGGCGGCAAGCACTGAGAATAACTGCGCTCCTTCCTAACGTTTTGTAGGCTGCGGGTCGTCCAGAATGTCACTTCATCTGAGGAAGCTGTCAACTCTGGCGTTCCCCAAGGCATGACATGACCTTACTGCCGACGTTTCCTCTGAAGTGCGATTGTTTGCAGACGACTAGCTTATTAAAAAAAAAACAAGTAACACCACGCTGAAACGGCAAAAACTGAATTTTCCAGCGTATGACTAGCTCACAATTGAAGAGTGATATTAAAGTCAATCTGATGAAACGAAATGCTAAAAAATATGCCCTTCTTCCGATGAACTTGAAACGGGCAAAGCCACGTGACACCCATCATGAACAAAGCTCATCGAATGCTGTTCCTCATCAGTAAAGCTTTAAGACAAAGTTGCTCATCGACAAAATCGGCTGCATACTCGTATTTTTACTTCGTTGGAACGCTTCTCGAATTCTCATCAGCCGTCTGCGATCCATTTTCTCAGGAAGTTCAGGAAATTGAAAAGGTCCAGCGGAAGGCTGCAAGAATCGTTTCTAACTCATTTTTGGAAAACTTGATGGCCCTTTCGAAAGAAATAAAATAGCTTGGCTGGAACTTATACAAGCTGGTATAGATGCTCCAGAGTTGCCCTGCTCTTACGAATTTACTTTGGCTGTCATCACCTCTCCGATTTGAAAACTCTTAAACCCCGACTTATGCTTTCTTTTAATCCCGGGATCTTGGAGTCATTTGCCATTTTCTGGGCCATGTTGTGCGAATCCCAACATCACGGCAAAATTACACTCCATCAAAGACAAATTCTACCGGACGTTACGAGTTTCTAATACATTGGAGTTCATGTTACGATGAGACCTCCACGTCAAAAATATCTGCCCCTGCGTTTCAGAGCCTCGGTTTTTGCAACGCAACCTCTGACGCACCGCAAAGCAAGGTTCTGTGCCAATTCAACTTTGGTCTGAACCCATTCTATTCGTATATGCACGCGAAGCCTGGGATCCCTACGTCACCACCCACATTTGCCTCATCGAGCGAGTTCAGCAGCGTGCACACTCGTTTTATATTGTTAGGAGGGTTGAAGGGGTAATTGATTTGAGGGACTTTTGGCCGATCATGTATTTGCAAAATATTGAGATTTTGATCATTTCATTCGAAAAGCAACGGCAAAAACGGGGATTGTGCAACGCTTAAAGCGACAGGCTGTTGGGCGCAGAGCAGAAGAAAGCAAAGAGCAATCGAAAATATTTTGAGTTGCAAATTTTATTGGAACATCATCTCGGTTTGGGATTAAAACCTCTTATATCCTGCATTGTGTGCGGGGCAGAGGATCCCAGGCGAGTGAGGGCACAATTGGATTTTGAAATCGACATCACATTCAGAGAGGAAGCCACACGTTTCTCAACCTGAGAAATGTGCTGAAGAGATGCAGAAAGTGACAATTTTAGGTGCCGTTGGAGGTATTTCGTCAGCTGAAAATATGAAGAAATATGATGAAATATGTGCTGATAATTATCTGAAGTGAACCGAGGGTTGCGGATGTCAACAGGGGCAACGAACTCGAACGCTGGGATTCAGGTTCAATTGTTGTGATCTATTTTAATGGGAGGAAACTGAATCAATTTATAGGGAACACTTGGGAAACCTTTGGGAGAAACATTTTGTGTGATCTTGAGTGGACCACGGGGAACGTCTATCTCATTGAATTTTGAATTGGATCAGATCCAGTGCTGCAAACATTACACTTTATGGGAACCAAAGTGAGAATCAATTTGGGTTTTTGTGTTAGGCTGGTTTCAATAACCATCGCCTTTGGGTGCTGAGACATTAACCTAATAAGGGTCTCATGAGCTTCTCCGAGGGATAATTTTCATTTGGGATTAACAGGGTAACAGAACACTTTGGAAGAAAATTACCTTTTATTCGGAGTTCGAGCCAGCAGCTCGACATTTAACCAGTGTCAATTTTGAAGTGCAATCAGATCCCTGTGAAGCGGGATTACATTTTGTGGTCCTGAAATAATAGGACGATTTCTCAAGTGTGTTACATAACCCTTGTAAAAGGGAGTTCAATTTCAGTGGTCCTGAAATAAGAGGACAGGTATCTTCTCAAGTGAATCGCCCAGGATTCAAGGGCGTAGTGATATTATCAAAGTTCCTGATAAGAAGTCGTGTCGTCGGCACAGGCGCCGAAAGTAATTGAAGTTGGTACAAGTGAGCCTGAAATAAGAGG
Organism: Sinentomon sp. SZTP_YWyxl; assembly: GCA_030068105.1. NCBI lineage: Eukaryota > Metazoa > Arthropoda > Protura > Sinentomata > Sinentomidae > Sinentomon > Sinentomon sp. SZTP_YWyxl. Next base: position 5,358 of record JASGXE010000194.1, read on the forward strand.
CTACCAATTCTCATTGGTTTTGACGTGATCAAAAGACAGAAAGGTCCAGTGGAGTGCTATAATCTTCCCAAAGGGTCAGTTCCCCGAAAACGCAAAACAACGTGAAAGAAAGGTTAACCCATTTCTCCAATTTTATTATTTGAATAGCCCCGGGGTTTTCTCATTAAAGTCGGGAGGTCCCCAAAGAAGGGCTAATTCCTCCCAACTAACAATATTCAACATCAATCGCGACAACCGTGAGTCCATCCCGCTTTCAATTTTGCTTCCGTGGCTCTCATGATGCGAAAGTTGCTTTTTCAAAAATTGACGAAGTGGAATGGAAATTAAAGTGTTTACCACCATTTAAATGAGACAGCTCATGCTTCCTGGCCTAAAAGTCGATGCAGAAAATGCAAAACTTTGCAAAGCGACCTAGTTTCCGCTGCTTAATGGCCGAATGTCACGCTTATTTTGCAGGTCCTGATGTCCAAGTGCGCCTAACGGTTCGAATCCTATGGGATAATTTGCTCCCGGACGTTTTCTCTAGGCATGTTATTCCATATTTATGGAAACATATGGTGTTGTTGTTTTGTCGCCTCATGGCGGTGAAGTACTGCAAAGGTTAAATTCAGAGACAGACAGAGAAAAGAGTGAGGGCCTTCTACTTATGCAAATACCAAATCCTTCGTACAGAGACAAGAACAAAGAAAATCCGGAATATTCGAAAGCTACAGCTCTTCCTCACTCTACTAAAAACCTGCCTTTCCCGTTGACGCCTACATTTACCGTTAACCTGAATTTCCAATGTGCACCATGCATTTCCCACGAACCCTCATGAACCTGCATTTGCCATGATTCCCCATGAATCTACACTTTTCATGACCCCTCATGAACCTGGACTTTTCGGGAACTCTTGTGATCCTGCATCCCATGAACTCTCATGAACTCGCGCATATGCCCTGCGAACCCTCATGAACCTGAATTTCGGATGAAACATCATGAACATGAAATTCCCATGAACCCTTATGAACCTGCACACGCGATGCGAACCTTCGTGATCCCCAATTTCTTGTATAACATCATGAACAATAAATATCCATGAACCCACATGAATCCGCATTTGTCATGAACCCTCCCGAATCTGCCCTTCTTAGGAACCTGCATTTCCAATGAACCCTCATGAACCTGAATTTTTCATGAACCAGCGTGAACATGCAATTCTCGCGAACCCTCACGATCCAACAAATGAAGCCACATGATCGCGCATTTTCCCGTGACCCTCCCGAACCTGGTTTTCTCATGAACCCCACTAAACCTGCCTTGTAATTGAAGTCTCTTTGATGGAGTTGGCATTAAAAAAACGGGAGACCAGAAAATTATTACTCTAAATGTTTGTGTCGGTAGTTTTTAACTTTTCATGGAGTCATTCATCAATGTCATCGATGTATACATCCAACGTTAGGAAATCTTTGTTCAGAAATGCTTCAGTGTGCAGCATTCAGGTTTAGGAGATCTGGAGGATTTCAAACACAGTGTAAAAAATCAGGGTTATGGTCTAGTTGGTGACCTGGGACCTTAGGGGTCCCAGGTCGCTCAATCCTTGCCATACACATGACAAGGATTGCGCGTTATCAGACGCTGAGAAACGTTTGAACAACAACAGCAGATTTCTGGAGGTTGTTGACATGTTTTCCAGGCGCGTGCAATCAGTCGGTTGCGGTTAAGCCATTGTTTCGATGGCCACGGGACCCCGGTGACCACGTGTGAAGTGAAGGCATGCGTTTTTTAACCAGGATAAGTTTAGGCTGACAGGACTTAAGAGTAAAGAAAAATTAACTTAGCCGTCGGACTGACTATCAAAAATTATTGGGCACTTCTAAACAACTTACAGCTTTGAAAATTTGGTATCAGTGTCTATTTTTCATCGCTGAGAACAGGAACAAATATGATAACTCTTTGCTCGGATCAAAGGGCTGGGGATCAGAGGGTTTTCAAAATCTTTGCAACTTTATTGCTATTTTGACCACGGTGCTTAAGAGTACACTTAACGGTTAAATTTCAATCAAAAAAGTGATGCACAATGATGCAGGTTCAGTAAGCAAAATCAGACCAGGTTTTGCTCTGTTCAGTAAAAGACCGTTCAGTAAAAGACCGTTTAGTAAAAGACCGTTTAGTAAAAGTTGGTACAAGTGAGCCTGAAATAAGAGGCTAAAAATTCTCATTGGTTTTGACGTGGTCACTCGACAGAAAAGTCCAGTGGAGTGCTATAATTTCTTCAAAGAATCAGTTTCCCCGAAAACGCAAAACAACGTGAAAGAAAGGTTCCCCCATTTCGTCAACTCTAATATTTGAATAGCCCCGGGGTTTTCTCATTAAAGTCGGGAGGTCCCCAAAGAAGGGCTAAATCCTCCCAACTAACACAAGACACATCGAAGGGTCGTTTTTTCATTGAATATTTTCTGTTCAGTCCGCTTTTGAAGTCTGTCCTCGAAATCTGGCTTTTATATGCGGCGACCCACTATATTGTGTGGTGCTCAGCAAGAGTTTCGCCCCGGACACTCCTGTGCAACCCAACTTACTTCATTTACACAGGACATAACAAATGCACTAGATAAACGGTCACATATTGACGCTGTTACAATTGACTTTTCCAAGGCTTTTGATGTGCGCCACGACCCCTTGATCGAGAAAATGACATTCCTTGGGATTGACCAGTGCACATTAAATTGGCTGGTGGGGTATCTTTCTGGACGCACTCAGTGCGTCAGGGTTGACAACTCATATTCTGATTCACTACCTGTCACTTCTGGCGTGCCACAGAGAAGCATCTTAGGACCGCTTCTTTTCATTTTATATTCAAATGACCTGGCAGAGGCAGTTCATTCCCGCATACGTTTGCTGCCGATGACTGCATAGTGTATTCAGTTATTAATGGAGCTGAGGACAGTCTCAAACTTCAGGGTGATTTGGATCGTATAGGAGAGTGGTGTTCCAGAGCGTCGATGACAATCAATTTTGACAAATGTAATTTCATCCGTTTTTCCAATGGAGAGTTGGAAACTGTCCAATGCCATATTGGAGGAAAAATCCTCCTGCAATGCACTGAACTTACTTATTCGGGTATATGATTTTCCAGCAAACTTGATTGGGGGCCACATGTCTGTTTTGTTGCTAGGAAAGCAAACAAAGCCTTGTGTTTTATCGAGCGCAATTATCGCAAGTGTCCACCTAATATTAGAGAATTAGCGTACTTTAGCATCGTTAGACCCATTCTTGAGCCTGTTGCTGCTTGGGATCCATGGCTCTCTTGCCAAGTTCAAATTTTGTAGAGAGTTCAGCGACGAGCAGCTAGATTCGTGGTGGGTGTCTACCGCCGAACCACAAGTGTTACTGGCATAATAACAAATCTTGGTTGGAGTTCCTTGGCTGATAGGCGCAAGATGGCCCGTTTGACAAGTCTCTTCCTGATTTTGAAGGGGAGTGGGGTTGGGCTGACTTGCACTCTCTGTTAGAGGCCCCTCATTATTGCTCTCGGCAAGATCACGATTTCAAAATTCGCCTGTGGAACATTAGCAAAGATGTTGGCAAATTTTCTTTTTTTGGGACGCACCATCACTCAGTGGAACTCACTTCCCAGGGATGTGTTTGCAAACCTTCTAAACTTGGCCACTTTTCAATCTCGATTGGAATCTTTGCGAGAGTCATAGAATTTCTGTTCACCTTGTTATTCATGCCCTTTACATTTTTTAAAATTTTGGCCTGTAATTGCTTTGCCTGAATTGCATAACTGTTATTGTCGTATTTTTGATAGGAGGTAACTCCGAAAAAATATAATTGAAATTGAAATTGAATTGAAAATCTTAATATTTCGGCTATCCAAAAACAAACTCTATTTGGGCTTTCTTGGATTTGGGGGGGGGGGGTACTACGTGAAAGTGTAGGATCGGAGTGCATTTTGCCACTGAACAATTTTATTTTTCACTTGCTCCGCAGAACTTGTCTGAAAATTTGACGGTTTTACGGTGAAATCTTACCGTAGCCATGAATACTCCAAATAGGCCAATTTTGGGGATTTGGGGGGGGGGTCATACATGGAAATGGGGGTCCGAAACAAATGTCCTTCCTGTTTAATTTCGATTTGTTTTGCTACCAGGAACATCTCCACGAATTTTCGCGAAGTATATTTGGGACCCCTGCTTTTCTGAGAACCCGGAGAACCACACCTATCTTTCTGCAACGGCCCCTTTCCGCATGATTGTCAGGAATTAAAACCATTTGAAAATTGCTGACGACTGTTTTTTGATATGTGATGCGCCAGATGTTGACAGACTTTGTGAGGAAATATTTGTTTTGAAATTGAAAACTCCAACAAACAAAATTTTGTTCAAACAATTTTTTCGCATATTTGCATTTTTTGCATATTGCACACACAATTTTAAATGCATATGTTTTTCTTTATTCTGTTCACGCTTCATTGCAGTTTTATTCCGGAAAGGTTTCTACACCATCGTTTGGAAGCTGCTGCCAACATGGATGTGGTGAAATTTAATTTTTTACTTGCAATGTTTTTGGAACAGATAGTCGGTCTTTGATTATGTTTCGCTTTGATAAGGAGTACCTATGAGGCGAAAACCTTTTTACCTTTGAAATCAAAACATTAATAAATTCCCTGAAAAGCCGAGATTGCGTTTTTCAAATTTTCAATTGACAAGATTTTGATTGAATTGATTGAATGACTGTATTTTGTGGGGGTTTCCCCACTATCATACATAACAATAACACTTTTGCACAAAACAAAAATAATAATAAGAAACGTCAAAAAACATTAAAAACAGGCACGAGAAATGGGGCAGACAAATTACAAAGACGAGAGCAAGACCAAATGTGTTTACCTTTCATGACATGTTGCTGAGAGACATAAATTTCTGGGTTTATGGAGCAATTCGTATATTTTGAAATCCGAAGAATTAATTTTCAAGCTCCTGTGGAGAAAAACAGAACATCTGCTCTAAAACTTTCAAGTCCAATCAAATTTGGCCAGAAACTCAATTTATAACAAGGACAGCAGCCTGCGCCTTAGAATTGATGTACTTAAAGGTTGGGACAGCACAGAGGCTGGGAGTGATTTCCAGTTCCGCTATTGCCCGGGACATAAAGGAAAACTTCCCTATATCTCTCTTAAATGCCAACGGCTTTATCTTATAAGGATGGTCATGGCGACTGTAAAAAGATGGAGGCGTAATCAAGGAAAACAAATTTCCCCACCCTCCGGAGTTGCCAAGGATTCGATAAAGACACAAAATGCGGTGGACCTTTCTTCTCTCAGCAAGCTTAGGCCAACCGAGCTGAGCAATAATTGCGGCGACGCTGCTCTGTTTTCGGTTGTTCCCTACAGCAAATCGAGTAGCGTGCCTTTTAACACCTCCAAAGTTTCACAATGGGAAGTGAGAGGAGGATCCCAAGACGTTGATGAATACTCAAGAATTGTTCTGATCAAAGTAATGTAGACAAGCTCGCGAAGTTTCTTTGGACATTTTCGAAAATTCCGTTTTGCAAAATAAAGTGAACCATTGGCTTTTTTCGAAACAGCTGCAACCTGACGGGACCAATCAAGTTTACAATTAAAAACAACTCCCAAATATGATGCGTCGGTTTGGGGAATAAGATTTTGTCCATCCAGAACGTATGTAAAATTGTTTGCTATGCTCCGCCCTCTGCAAAAATGAATAACTGAACATTTAGATGGATTCAGTTTCATGGAAGAGGTCGCGCACCAATCGGATATTGATGCCAAATCAGCTTGTAAAGCCTGAGAATCCAAAAGGACTGGCGATTTTCCTATAGATTAAGCAATCGTCAGCAAATAATTTTATTTTGGATCGCATTGCACCAACAATGTCATGAATGAAAATCAAGAATAGTTGAGGACCCAAAATACTTCCTTGCGAGACACCAGAAGTAATAGGCAAGGGTTTCGAGAAGGTATCATCAATTTTTACAACCTGCGTCCGCTCAGACAGGTAGCCTTTCAACCAACTGAGAGTAACTTTATCTAGGCCCATGAAGGCTAATTTCTTCAGAAGTATGGAATGGCTTACAAGGTCAAATGCCTTACAAAAATCAATCAAAACTGCGTCAACTTTTGATCCTTGGTCTAGCAGCATGGCTATTTCTTGGCTAAAAGCGGCTAGTTGCGTTTCACAAGAATAACCAGGACGAAAACCATGCTGCGCTTCATTTAAAATGGAGGCAGCATCCAGAAAGCTCCTGATGTGATTGGCTATGAGGAATTCCAAAATTTGGGACTCGTTTCAAGGAGACTTATGGGACGGTAATTTGCAGGATTAGATTTGTCACCTTTTTTAAAGACTGGTATAATGGTCGACCTCTTCCATGCAACTGGAATATTACCAACATGTAAACTCAGATTAAAAATAACACACAAATACTTAGCAAAAATATTAGGAAGCAACTTCAAAAAATTAACACTAATGGAACTTGAACCCTCAGCAACATTGCGTTTCATTTTAACAATGCGATTTGCAATCATAGTTTCGGTTATCTGAGGGACATTATTGTAAGAAAAGAAAGGCCCGGATGGGATTACGGAGATTCCGTCGGAAACAAAAACATTTACGAACGTTTTGTTAAAAACTGCAGCTTTTGTTGCAGCATCATAGACAGAGGTGTTTAAATCAGTTTTGAGGGTGGGAATGGAGCCCGAAACTCCACCACGACATTTATTGTACCGCCAAAACTTTTTGGAACCAGAAGTCATGTCAGACTGAAGCGAATTGAGAAATTGTTGAAAGGATTTTTATTTAATTTCAGAATATTCAGAAAAGGATTTTTTGTATGCCAGTAAATGACTGTGGGAAAGTTTTCGTTTTGAGAACAATGCCCTCAGCCTCCTTTTGTGCACCATCATTTCTTTACTAACCCAGGGGCATTTTGTGGAGTTCGAAATATTGACTGACTTTTGGGTACAAATTTATACACCGCTTCTGCAGCAATGTCAACAAAGAGATCCCACATTTTGTTTACATCGGAACAGCCACTCCTGAAAACAGCCTCAAAGTCACTGAATTTGGACTGCAGAAAGTTAGAGAGACCCTCCAAGTTTGCTCTATTGAAAAGGTAAATTTTGCGGCGTCGGAAAATGGTCGTTGGTTTTCTCAAAGCCAGGTCTACCAAAACAATACCATGGTCAGATAATCCCCCTTCCACAGTACAGCTTGTGACGAAATCCTTGGGGATAATAGATATATGGATATATGGACTCAATCATTTAAATTTAGTTAGAATCGCAGAATCTGCATGAATTTGTTTTTGGCAGCCAGGGCTGCCATAAATTGATTGACTTCGAATTCTTGGACAGTTACCATGCAATTTTATTTTGCGGACTTCAGCAAGATTATTGTCTTTGGGATCTGGGGAAATCAACACCTATAGGGCGTCAGCGATTGGTTGCAAGAAGCGATTGTTTGCAGTCGATTTGATGCTTTTTGATCGTTGGCTTTTGCGAAAAGCGAAAAACAAAACGATTTGCTGCAGTGGTCGAAATTGAGCTCCATGGCTGATCTGCGGTTGACACTGATCTGTATAATGTTTGATAGCTATACGATTTGAGGAAAAATTATTTGTCCAACTGTTGTCCCAGGGCATATTCAATCTCGTACACAGAAGAGATAGAGAGACAGCAGATATAACACTACTCTAATGAGTAAATCTCCCGCGTGTGTTTTAGATGTGGCACACTCAAATGAAACGCATGGGGGTGAAAAACGTTGTTAATTTGGAAAACCATTTCCGAGTGTGTTACGTATGGGTACAATGGGCAAAAGGCGACCTTTTTTCGGGAGGGTGGTGGGTGAGGGATGGTGCGCAACTACCGGCGTTAGAGCGGTGTGTTGCGATTTGCGGCGCTGCGCGGGGCATTTTTTATTGTTGGCAGGCAGGCAGGCAGGCAGGCAGGCGAGTT
>JASGXE010000197.1:0-12848 GCA_030068105.1 Sinentomon sp. SZTP_YWyxl
GATCGACCTCAGATGTCCTGTTGGTCACATCAACCTGCAATACGATACATACATTGCAGGAGCAGTGAATTCAGTTAATGTTGATTTCACAGTTTTCTCGAATTTGCTTACGAATATACCTACGAATATACCTCTTGTCATTCGAGCTATCTATCTGTTTCTAAGTTCAAATGAAAGAAAGATAGGACGACAAGTGAATTGAAGTTAAACGATGAAACATCATGCTCAGGCCATGGCCATTGTTGCTACGTCATGACAGGTCATGACAGGTCATGCATGGTCAGGTCATGTCTGGTCTCAGCAAGCCATGATCATTCATGACGACTTAATTTGCGAGAAAAACTTGCTTTTGAGATAAAATAAGATAATTAAGAGCGTAACGATTTTTTATTTCCAATAACGATCCGTAGCTGTGCCTATATTAACACCTGGTTGTAACCCGTTCCACAAATATTGGTACCGAAACAATCAGAAAACAAGCACCCATTTCAAAAGCTTCACTTTAATACGTAGGTCAACAAGCAATAAAGATCGAGTGTGCCACTGAATTTGATTGGCATGTGACCTGCATCTGGTACAAGGTTCACAAACATTTGAACTTCTGTGCTGCTTTGTTGATTGACTCTTGGTTCAGGCCACCTGGCACACTCCACCTGAAGACAGCTCTGCTCGTCCATGGTTCCACTTGCGGTGGATGTTCGCCCAAGAAATAGGGAGTTACCTTTTGCAGAAATACGAAATCACCAGAAAGCACTCCGACGATGTTTTATTTTGAAGCGACCCATGCCCATGCACTGCAGCAAAGCTGCTTGTATTTCAGGAAGACGGTGCATGTGAACGAACAAGCTGTCAAATCAGGAAACCAAAATCTTGCAAAGTCATTATTCATCCGAAATTGATTGGACACATCAGTAGATATCCACCTGTCATTACATAAAACTTTGATTGAAGAAGCGTTTTTCTTTTCTACAGTTTTGTGCAAGTGTTGCCTTCGAAATTTAGCTTTCTTTCTTCTAGAAGTGTTTGAGTTTGAAATCGTTTAGAGCACACTTCTCGCTTCCCTGAGAAGAGAGCCTCATCGCGTATGTCCATGGACGTTTGGAAAGCCGACTATCGTGCCTGAAGATCTATGATGGATATGGGTGATGATGGCCGTTTTTACGCGTAGAGACACATTTCGGAAAGACTAATTATGACGTTTTCTTTTTGGAGTTATATTTCGGAGAGAGATTTCTGCGGTGACTCAGCAGCGTGAACTATGCATGCATGGTTTTCGAGTACCTATAAGTACACACAGCTGGAGTCGATAGACATAGACATGTCAAGGGCAGACTGGCAATCAAATGGAACGTTTCATTGATCCATCGAACTCTCCTCAACAGATTGGAATTCCACAAAAACCCAATATGGATATCAATGCATGACTCGAAACTTCTGCTTAGAACCATATGCTGCAGTTATAATATACGTGCACCAATATCCCAATAGATGCGAAAAATGAATGCCAACAAGAATGCAGAATGATTGATATGAGTTTTTAGCTGAGTGCCTGAAGATTCGAACCTATACCTCCAGCTGTAGGCCACAATGTCATCCTTTAGTTGGGACGAGAGCCTGGTTCTGCTCGTATTAACAGTTACCTATATGGTCAATATGCTTTGCTTTTTCCGCTTTAGATATAGCCATTTTGTTCAGAGACTTTTTGATGGGAAAAGTTCTTTCATGGCATTGGAAAATGATGGATGATAAATGCATACCTAATCCGAATTTTACAAAGAATTTTAGACGGAAAAGGACTTTGAAATATGTCAGAATAGGCTGAGAAGGAGTAGTTGCAGGGATTCTGGAGTTGTTAGGATACGGGGATAGGTCCCCAACGACAGCCTTATATCAGATCAATTTCGGTGAAACTCAAACACTCACGATCGAATGTCCTCTGCTCTGGCAGACGAGTCTACTTTGAGGATGGGAAATCACGACTTACATTTTTTCCTTCGTTCACACCACGACAAAAAAGTCTTTTTCATCCACAAAAAAAAGAAGAAGAAGAAAGCGGAAACAAATTTTGCGAAATAATTAAAGCCGGTTACCCTGAAAACCTGAAAACAATCTCACACAATCTGTGGGATAGGCCGACATGAAATTATGTTCTGGACGACGGCAGTCCTAAAGATTGTAGATACAAGGTGCCCCTGATCGAAGCGCAATCAAATTTTTTTCCAACGTCAAAATAATGTTTTTCTCAATATCAGAAAACTTTGCAGCCAATATTAAAGTATGCGGCTTTTCGCAAGAGGATCTTTCAATCAATCATAAGTTTAGTCAAAGCGAATGCATGGACGTTTTCTGCGTGGCAAGAAAATGTTTATGCCTTGACCATTCGCCTATTTTCTTTTTTTTATGTTTTTTTTTCATGTTTTTCAATATTTTCAACGTTTTTCAACGTTTCTTTGGAAAATTTGTTTCAACATTTCTCATGGGAAAACCAAATTCATGCCTGGTAAAAATGCATCAAATGTGTTTCCGCAGTTGACCGGGCCCCGATCCTGACTTCGATATGATTGCTTCGTTTCGCACGCCTCAAATAACGGTGTCGCTGTAATATTCCGATGTCTACGAATACATAGACCGGTCGTCTCTATTACAGCCGAACATTGCACACGATGGCCATTGAGATTTGTTCGCTATTTTCAGCAGCTGCATGGATTTTCCTGCCGGGTTGGCTCTAAAATCAAGCCTGTTTTTTTTTTTTTTGTTTTCGTTCGTCGTAAGGCGCGTTTACATTGTCGATTCACGCCAGCATCATGCGGCTCTTTCTGCGAGTTAAACTTTTGAATACCTGACTACCGACGCATCCGCTGCATCCGACGATTCCAAAGCATCCGTCCGATGCATTCGATGTTTCCGATGCATCCTTCCGATGCATTCGATGTTTCCGATGCATCCTTCCGATGCACCCCATATTCCCGATGTATCCGACACATCCATTGCATCCGAATAACCGATACATATGACACATTCGATTCCTCCGATGCATCCGGCGACACATAAAAGCAACGGGTTAGGTTAGGTTATGTTGCGTTATAGATATAGGATGGTCATAGGTTCTTATCTTATTTTTACTACCCCAACCGGTTACTTGATTGTACGTCGGATGCATCGAATGTATCGGAAGATGCATCGGAATTGCTTCTGAAGGACCGGATGCATCGGAAGCACATCGGATACGTCGGAAGCATCGGTTGTCAGGTATTCCAAAGTTTAGATTAAACTTTGGAATGTCTGACAGCTGATGTTTTAGACATCCAATTTTGCTGTTTTTTTGTTTTTTCGTTTTCTTGTTTGTCTTTCGCATCATTTGTTCCCTTTATTTTTTGACTTGTTTGCTTTTATCACAACAAAGATATTAACAGAAGTTAGGTACATTAAATCATAATAAATGCTCGAAAAGTACGGCGTTGCGTTGAAGGCAATAAAACAGGCGGTCTTCGAATTCATGAGCCACATTGTCAATTTTTTCGGGGGTGATTCCTTAGGCAGCTGCTGTAATTTTGGCCTTCAGATCATCGATTGACGTGGGCAAGGACATTAAAACAACGGATTTGACATGACCCCAGAAAAAAAGTCTAAAGGAGACAAATCTGGAGAGCGAGGGGGCCATAGGTACTGTTCCTCCTTTACCAATCCAGAGTCTCGGGAAATTCTCGTCCAGAATTTGTCTCTACCGGAGCGTCGAGTGCGCGGGCGCCCCGTCGTGCTGAAAGATCACATCGTACTGAGGGAGTCCTCGGGTTCGAAGATGTTCTTGCCGGATCTGTTCGATTGCAGGAATTATTTGGCGCTCCAAGAGCTGGCCATACACTTCACCTGTGAGGTTACCTTCAAGAAAGAAAGGTCCAATAATACGAGTTCCGAGGATTCCAGCCCACACATTCACTTTTTGCGGCCATTGCGCACGGAGAGCTTCCTGAGGCTTGGCCTTGCTCCAATATATCTGGTATTTTGCCGGTTGAATTTCCCGCTCAGGTAAAAGGTCGCTTCGTCTGTGAAACAGATGTGAAAGACCATCCTCCGATGATGGCAAATTTCGTCCGTCATTGTTTCACAGAAGGTGATCCTCCTGTCCGGAACTGTTCCTATCAGTTCCTGGCCTGTAGGAATATGCCAAGGCCTGTAACTCTGACCTTTCAAAATCCGGTGCACGTATGCCTTTGAAACACCACATCTCTGTCCGATCTCCCGAGAGGATTGAAGAGGTCGTTCCGTCGCCTCCCTTGTTACAAGAGCTTCATTGGCCAGAGCAACCAACGACCATTGTATCGTTCTTTTCATGTTCTTGACAGATCCCGTTGTCCTGAATTTGTTGAAAATAGCTGAAACTGTGCTTGGACTTGGCTTCTGCTTGTCCGGATGTCTTTCGTGAAAAATTGAGCACGTGCGACGAAGACAGTTCTCAGGGCATGCATAAATCAGCACAAGCTCGGTTCTGTCGCTGTCAGACAACATTTCTCTCATTGCATGAGAAAGCTTCTGCCAACGTAACCAGGCTTGGCTTGTGACCAGGGACCCAGGCGATATTTTCAATCAGCGTGAAAAAATTATCATTTCAAACAAAAACAAAAAAAAAAACAAAACGGTGACGGTGACGGGGAAAATAGCAATGACCGAATGGCAATAAGCTCAGAGGCCAATTGATCTACTGGACGACGCGAAGAAAAAAACAAACCGTAGGAGTTAATGAGTCGCCCGAAACGGCGATGTTCGACCATAAAAATTAATAATTTCCTGGGACTGAGGAAAAACTCTGATGCACGAAATTCTGCAGAAACGACCGTTCGACGTTTCCGGGAAAGTGATGTGCGAACGAGAAAATGTAAACGCGCCTTTCGAGGAAGGCGTTCAAAAAGGTCATTTAAATTTTGAAACAAACGGGCTTGATAAAACAGACAAGTGTTGAAAACAACGACCAAAAGTCAACGGCCATGTTCGGCTGTAATTATAGACGCCCGGTACCTATATCATCTTGTTAATCAAGACATGACGTCAGGCATTCTATGCGAGGACCTCGGCCATTACCAAAACCATCCAAAACCATCAAGGACCTCGGCCATTACCTGTAGATATGTGCGTTTCGTCCTGACCTTGGGAGGCATAAGTTATTTTTTGGATACACTCTCTCACGCATGTGCATTTTGGCAGACGAAATTGCCCAAATTTAGGTAAGCTCATCCCGCGGCACGGCCCCATGGAATGAATATGATAAAAGCGCAAACATGTGGTGCCGGTGTGTCACAGCGAAAGTCGCAATTTGCTGGTTTTGTCAGATCAAAACGAGGGTAGTACTACGCATACCACATGATTCCTACGCATGTGTCGTTCCGTGTATAGGAATGGTTTTCAAAATTTACTTTCCAAAATTTCATTTTTTCTTTTTGGAGGCTCCAATTGCCTGTTATATGATGATTTTAGGTGTTATCATTTTGACTCTTTCGATTATTTCTGACAGCCTCTTGATTTTGGTGCTCTTTGGCGTCAATGACTTCGATCTGCATATCAGATTCGTCAGCGCGAAGCGACACGGTTTTTTCCGGCATTTTTGAAAGTTTCATTTTCAAACACCCTACCCCGACCGAAAGCAAATGGAATATTCTTTTGATGCGCATAATGAGGAGGTTGAGCAGAGCTGTTGACAATGTTTTTACACAAACAGCGGGATTTCACTTCACTGAATTTGAAACTGAAACACATCGCATGCGACGATGATTCTGACACATGTTAATAAAGAATCGTTCTTTGGTTTAGAAGTTACAGGGTCAGTTGAAACAAGGCACTAAAACAACAAGGGCACAATACAAGCAAGATCTATTCCATTGCAGGACATTCACAGCTATTGGAGATATGTAATACACCACTGTTCTACTCGTACACCGACAGGACGCTCTGCACTTCAATGTGCTGCTGTTACGTCCACACCAGGTTGATACGCCTTTTCCCCACACTCTAATTAATTCCTCACAAATTACTCCTCACAAAAAATAATCAGTACTCGTACATCTGGAAACATGCCCGAAGGCAGGCGCGCGAGTGGCAAGTGTGACACACAAGTGAGCACCTATTTTGTCGTAGAAATTGACAAAAGTCTGCCAAGCGCGTTCCTTCGATGCAGCAAGTAAATCGTTCTTTTTTCAGTTGGATGAAAAATGTAAGAGAATTGAAGGCCCCAAAGCCCACAAACATCATTCAGCAGAGGAAGCGTTATTGACGACCGATTGGGGAAAATACGCCTCATGCAAAGCTAAAATGAATTGCTTGTCGAGCGCAAAAGATAACTATATGTCAGATGTTTGTTTATTTATGTATGTGCCGACGAGTCACAACGATAAATTAACAATATTTATGTATGCGCAATTATTCATACGTGGGTACTTGTGGAATGGTGATGGAATGGAGATGTATAAGTCGAGCATCTACCCACACACCACACATTTGCAAATTATGCTATGCTCACTTCTGTCAATGACCGCGGCGTCACGTCACGTGACCATAATTTTGGAACAGCTCGTCGATTTATCAGTGGAAATGCATCTCTTCTCAAAACTGGCACAAACAGCTAAAAATGAGAGGGATGCGGTGAAAGCCATTCCCATTCTCATTTGTCTGTCCTGTCCTGTTAGGGTCTTGGGGTCTTGCGTTGAACTCTGCAAAAAGCAGTTCATGAGTGAGTGTGTGTGATGAGAAGAGAGAGAGGGGAGAGAGAGAGAGAGAGAGAGAGAGGAGGAGCTGAGAGAGGGAGGAGAGAGAGGATGAAGAGAGAGAATAAAGGGCGAGACAGGAAGGTGGAGAGCCGTAGAATTCAATTGCTCTGTGCGAAAACGAATAATCATTAACGGAATAAACTTTTAGATATCGGGGCGGGGAGGGGTAGGGGTAGGGGAGTTGGAGGGAATCCCATTCGCAGAAACTTCCTCGATCTGCGCTTCACGCTATCTCCGTCTTAATCCATGCAAAAACAAACATTGCATGCAAAAGAAAAGAGACCAGGAAAAAGCAGTGAAACTCTCATGTCGCAAGCAAAAATCGTGAAACGATTGTTTCTTTGAGGTGTGTCGTTTTGGCCATTTCAATTTTCAAGTCCGTCATGATGTTTGGAGATCGGGTGTCAACATGGTCGTTCTGGTAACACTTCTCCAGGATCGGACACGCTTACCTGCTTAATGCAATTCAATTTTTTCGGAGTTACTTCCGATCAAAAAACACAATTATTGTCGTTATGCAATTGCAGGCAAAAGTTAAACGATGGAAAAGGGCATGAATAACAAAGAGAACGGAAATTCTGTGACTTCTGGTAAAGATTCTAATCGAGATTGAAAAGTGGCCAGTTTTAGCGGGTCTGCGAACACATCCTTATCCCACTTTCTTCCGGGGCTGTGCGAGGCGAGCCATTGAGTTAGTGATGCTTCCTGCAGACAATCTTCCTGCTTCGTGTTTTCTATTTCTGGGAACAATTATTCAAAAACACATTGCTCTGTTTTTCGCTTTCTTTAGAACTTTTTTAATTGTACTTACGGCCCCCTGCGGCCTTCGGTCGCCAACCCCCTGTCGGCAGCCATCGGCCGCTGTGCGGCCATAGAAGTGCACTTCCCAGTTTTTGCTTTCTAATGGTTCTAATTAACCTTTATTCCTATCTAATTAAGTACGAAATAAAATAAACCCAAATGTATGCTGCAGGGATGATAATAACAAATTTGCAAAAATTTTGAAAACCCCAAAATCACCCCTTTGGCGGGCAAAACAGCCTTTTTCACATTTCATGTTCTCAGCTATGAAAACCGGCATTGATTTCAAATTTCCAGGGATGCGGGAGGTCTGAAAGTGCATATGTCCAATAATTTATGTCAGTTAGCCAGTCAGTGAGCCATAGGTTAGTTAATTTTATAATAAACAAGAAGCAGGGTGCGACGGCAGCTGAGGTATACCAATACCTACCTGAAATCCGTCGTAAGTCCACGAACCGAGCTTCATCGTGCATATTTGATCGTCAAATGGGAAATAGGTGACGTCAACCGGACACGTGCTCCTGAACTTGGTTGGAGGTGGCCAAAAGACATTGCCATCGTATCCGACCATAGCCTTACTCTTCATGTAGCCCAACGTGTAGTCATCGGCACTATAAGGGACAAGAAGGGATTGGATCGCGAAAAGCAGAAAAAGAAAATCAAAGATGATGAGCAGCAATCAAGGAGAAAATCTCTATATCTTTTCGTGCAAACAATTTTTTTTATCTTTTCCTCGCACTAGTGTGGCGGATGATGTTATTCATAAGTTATGACATTCATAAGTCATTAGGTACTCGTACGCGTGAATGTTGCAGGCGCAATTAGAACTATTTTGAGAAAAATCCCTTTGCAGTACAAATATTGCGCTCTTTCGCAAAAATCTGGTATGTGTGAAGCACAAGCTGTAAATGTTACAGGTGCAATGCGATTTTGAGAAAAATCCCCTTTCCTGTAGAGGCGTACAAAAGTTGCAAGAGCAGGGTTATGGTAAAGAGCATGAAATAGCCAAAATGCGTCAATTTCCTGATCATTGAGAAAGGCGCCATATTTTTGTAAATCGTTCGAAATCAGAATTGTCTCAAAATTGACGATGGCGTGATGGAGACTTCATATACATGCGCAGTGTGTTGTTGTTCGGCTTTGGAGCAAGTTTTCCACATTTCTCGATCTCCAAAATCATTCCCGGAACCAGAACATCAAAAATCAGAACATCAGATCTACCAATTCGTGTTTTCTCTGAAAGGTGCCATGCTTGAGTTTAACATATTTTTACAATCTCCCAGGAGCAAATGCAATCCACAGGAAGTTAAATCTGCTGTAAACTGTAATATTAGAAAGCCTTTAAACAGAATACAAGACATGCACCATCTTGCATTCTGTTTAAAGGCTTTGCCGAATATCACAGTCTTTTAGATTTAACTTCTGTTTCAAGGTAGTCCATCCAGCCTAAAATGGTGTGTGCCAATCTCCAAAACTCTTTCGCTTGTTCGTTACGTTTTTTCTTTTTTCTTCATTTTTTTTTTTAGTTTTTCTATGTTCATGAGCCAGCATCAGGGTAATGTGTCTGAGAAAATCCGGCGTGGTAAATTATAATTTTCATCGTTACAACCCATGGTTTCGTAGAAAGTCTTTAAGAATGTTTGCATGTGATTTTAAATTATAATCGTATTTCGCGGAATCTGGGTTTGAACCATTTTTTTAGTAGACTGACCTTGATTTATTATGTTGTGAGAGATATTACAGAGAGGTTCATTCTAAATTACATTGTTAATGGAAATCACCAAGCTTAATTTGTGATTGCAGCTCCAAATACCTATTTAGGAGAGCACCCGTACAAATCTAACAAATTTTAATTGTCATATTGATTTCTCGCACGCTGTTGAATTTTCCTGCGGAAAAACCGGCTGCGTAGTGTGATCTTGTAAAATCGTAAACGGGAGACAACTCGTTATTATCTCTAGCCATGACACAGATGCATTTTCTTTAGTCTTTTCCCAATCAATCACTGAAACTTTTCCTAATTTCATCATCACGACTGTCTTTCAAAATGTCACATGCCAAAAAACTCACAGAACGACATGCCAGGAAAAACAGTATGTCTGGAAATTCGTGGGGAGAATGTACACGGACATGACACGAATAAAAAATATTCGGTGATAAAATTTTCTCCGGCTCCCATTTCCCAAATATGGAGACCCAAAGTACCCAAAATTTGCTTTTTGGATAAGCTCTAGGGTTGATTGCACTGTTGATATTATACAGGTCCCAGTTTTTGAGAATGAGTTCATCTGGAGAAACACTAATGAAAACATTCAGTGGTCAAATGTGCTGCGGTGCCTGCCCCAATTTGGTGTAACGAAATAATGGACTCCAAAAAATCCATCTGAAGAACAGACTATGATTGACGAGCGAAGCGAGTCTACAACGGACAGCAAACCATAATTTGTGTGCAACGATAACTCAAAAAATTGATAACCGATCGTGCCCAATTTTTGTGGGGGTGAAGATGTCAATGTGGTGCGTTGCTGTATAGTTTTTGGTCAAAATCGGTGAAAAAATGCCAAAATGGCACAACAAAAACATAATTGCTCTTTACCCTGCCCCACCTCAACAAAACCTGAAAGCGCAACAACGAACAGACACTGTAGGCCACGAAAACTCCGAACCTCACTCACCGCACACCCCATTCCAGCGCAATGCACAATTTGCATTCCAACGCAGACAATGAAGGAGACAAGTCCAAGAGGCGAGCACAGGACATCAACAAAGCAGAGAAGCCAAACTGAGAAGAAACAAACAGGACAACAGGTTGCGTTTTGTTTCAGTCAATGAATGCAGGAATCAGTGATTCATCAGTCAACAACACCACACAAAAAAGAAAGAAGCCAGCACATCTTTCCACCAGCAATGTGTGCATGTGGGTAACTGCTGTCGCGAGTGGATGCTGTGCAGTGTGGCGGAATGGGGAAAAAATTCTTTTTGTGGAAATTTTGCACCTTTTGGGGAAGGTCTGGGGAAATCGATAGTTTGGGGAAATTTCGAGTTTTGTCCACCAACAACAGCGCAAATGGATTTTGCAGAAATGCGAAACATGGGGATTTTTGCTTCGGTTATTTTTCTATTTTTTTGGCTTTCGCTTTCGCTCTATATTCCTTTGTCGTCGTCGCATTTTGACACGACTTTTTAAGCAGCCGATGCTCGAATATTGAATTGGCACGTGATAGGTTAGAATGGATAAAGTTCGGTTTGGAAACGACACGATGGTACGAAAACGAGGCCCGCATCCCGCGAAGACACCGAACTCCTCCACCCGCACCCCATGCATAATTTTCGCCACAAAACTCACAACTGGCCAAATGAAACAACCCAGCGATACATCAGCCATCACGCATCAGCACTCACATCAGCACTCACATCAGCACTCCAGGATTTTCGTGAGTCCAAAATGTGTGCTGCTGGATTGCGGCGGGGGGTGTGCGCTGCGAAAGACATGCGAGTGAATGGCGGACCGCGGTGCGATGCCAACTAAAAGTTAAAATTTTTTCAATGATCCCAAACTTTTGTCGGGTAAAACTCTGAAACCATTTGAGGAACAAAAGTGCTCAAGTTTCGGAGAAATAAAATTCCATGTCCCTGCCCAGAATCCCAAAATCATTGAATTTGAACACCACTCAACAATAATTTTATGACCATCGGATTTCTTGGGAGTCGTTGCCTCTAGGACTTACAGACACCAAACTCAGCACAACTTGCACAACAATTGCCGCCCACAGACCGCTTGTGCAGCCGTCGATTGTGCAGGAGCAAACGCGACTGGGACACGACACGAGCGACTGGGACACGCAAGAAAAAAGCTGATCGCTCGTCTACAACAGGATGCCTGTCTCCTGTTTCCCAGAATAATTCAGTTGGGGTATTTTTCAGCTTGGCCTGATCTTTGGTAATTTTGGTTGCTGTGTAACCGAAATGGCTTTGCATAGCATCTCCCACGCGCGTACATTTCCATTGAGCGAAACTTGTCAGAAATCAACGGTATTTTGCGCCCACGGCACAGAGAGCCCCCAAAATGGCTAATTTTGTGGATATCAGTTGAGTTGGTTGGGGCGCAGAAAAAGCGTTTTGTCCTGTTTTTCTACTCAGTCCAAAAAGGTGGCAGTTCATGTTCATGCTAAGCAGACGTAAGTTGCCAAACAACCAAAACAAATTACCCCAAGCTGAAAAATAACCCAACTGAAATTTCTCTCCGCATTCCCCATTTGGATTTTATAAGAAGAACCCATGCATTCGCAAAAAAATGGAACCTGTATCGTCAACACAGTCAGCCCAAGAGCTTCCCAAAAAGCTCCTTTTTGGGTACTTTGTGGCCCAAATCTGGGAGATAGGGCGTCGGAGCAAATTTGTTTCACTGAATAATTTTTATTCGTGTGTTGATACGGAACACGACGTAAACTTTTCCCCACGAATGTCTAAACACCCTGGTTCGCACGCGCTCAACATTTTTGTTAAAAGAAAGCTTTCTTTGCTTTTATAAACGCATCAAGATCGCTCTTCCCGGAACAGAAAGAATCCAAGGATGCAATCCATAGTGAAAAACTCCTCTACTTTCGCGGAGCTTTTGAGCTTCGGAGACCGAGGTGCTTGGAAATGAGAAAAAATGCAAATTAATGTCCAAAAAAATTAATCGAAATTCAATTGAGGTTTATGTGCATGGCAACCCCATTTGGCAGCCCAATTTACGTGTTTAAAATAAACAACCTGAAAAAGTGAAGCTATGGGACACAGGACAAAAATTCTTGTTCCGTTTTTGCAACAAAAAGAAAGAAGAGAGCTTTGAGAGGCAACTCCGTCAAAGATGTTTCGCATGGAGCCAGTCCTCTATAGATACAGTCTCGTAACAGAGGAGAATGCTGTTCAGACGGCAGCATCTCAAGAGGCGCCATGTTGTTCATTCTCTCCGAATCCTCTGCCTGCCTTTGCAGAGCAACATCGCGGCGCTCGCATGAGAGCTCGCTGCTCAGTGCTCAGTGCCCGTCAGAGCTCACTGTGGCTGCGTCCCGAGGTTGTTTTTGTTGCTGGTGCGGTCCTTTTCACTCAGTTGCTCTTCAATCAACGCAAAATGTCCGGTTGCTGTGCTGTTAATTGCTCAAATAGTTTCAAAAAGGATTTCGAGTGTTCGCTTTCCCAGAAATGAAAGAGGCGGAAGATATGGGCAGCAAAAGTTAAGCGGGACAAAGGAAGCCGCAGACGCATCCAAATTGTGCGAGGTTTGTTTGTTGTTTCTTTATCATTTTG
>JASGXE010000200.1:0-14435 GCA_030068105.1 Sinentomon sp. SZTP_YWyxl
AATGATTCTGTCTGAACGAAATCCAGTTCGAAAGGTGTTCGGAAAGTTTTTGACAATACCCTGTAGTTCAGAAAATCTTACCGCTATCAAGATTTTGATTGGTTCAGCGCTTCAAATATATTTTCTCCAGCTCTTTCAGCACAAAATTGCAGATCTCTAATCTCTATGCCAACTTTTCATGGCATAGTGGTAAATAGATGAGGGTGTGTTCTGGAGCTCTGAAAATACTGCTTTTTGCAAAGTCTTGAACATTCCATTTTGCACGACAAATGCCCATGTTTTAGATTTTTGGATGATAAACACCACATCTACGAACAATTACTGCCTCCTCAAGCCCATAGTCCTGATTTGGCACCAGCAATTTTTGATTGTAATACCAAAACTGAAAACAACTTGGCAGAAAAACCATGTCCACGTATTCAGAACTTTGCCAAAGCAATATTTTCAGAGCTATGGAACTCACCCTAGTCTGAATGCCATTCTGCCCATGGGCGGTTGGGTTGGACACTTGTCAATTTGCAAGGAAAGAGCCAGATAGTGTTTTATAGGCCTAAGCAAATCGAAATCTTGACATCGCCAATATTTTTTGAACTACCGGGTGATGTCAAAAACTTTTCGAATGCCACTCGTAGATAGGTACCTACCAACTTTCAGTTGGAATTTTTTTCTAAATATTTCTCATATGATAATACTGATCGCAGATTACCAACCTGAAGGTCTTAGTTGCTCATTTTGTTCCTAAAATAAAACATTCGGCCAATTTTGCCCAAAATGGATCGGTTTTCAGGCATAAGGCAAGAACTGAGTTGTCGCATGGTGGCATGACCTCCAGTCGTTAACTGCAACAGGAGGGCAAATCATTTCTGGTCAGGTACCTGCTCTGCGACCAAGCTTTTCCCCTCCTAGTTAAATTCGCAGATATGGTGAGTGAGTGAAACAAAATGTCAAATGATAGATAGCCAGGTAGGCCTACTAAATTGGTTGTTAAAATACTGTGAGGTGACACCTTCGTTTTTGGAAGTGGGAAGCAAGAAAAATAGGGATCAACTTGACTGACAGCCAAACCCGTTCGTTCTTAGAAATGCGTAGAAGGGCGACGTTTCGTTCCCGCTTCATGAAGCTTCTTCAGACAGCCAAGCACAGAGAAGTTCGCTGAAAAAACTCCACGAAGCGGGAGCAATATGTTGCGTTTCTACGTGTTTCAATGAACAAACGGATTATGCTGTCGGTAGTTAGGATCAAGTATTTTTTTGGCATGTTTCCTGATATTCGCATTTGTGGTGCACATGCTGAAATTGTTTTTGGAAGCGATAGGGGGCCTAAGCAATTGAGAATAGCAAAAGGCCTGTCTGCTTACCTAATTAGGTATTGAACGTCGTTCAAGTTTCATTCTAATCGTGATTTTCAAATACAAAGTGGGACCTTCGGGTTCGGGTGGTTGATGTTTCCTCCATTGATTTGGGCCTACCCCTTGGGTATCAGGCCCACCCAGGTACCCGTTGGCCAAACCCTGATTCACAGGTGAACAATTTCTGCTATTTTTCAATCTGTCTGTTGCCTATAGTTTACACTTTTCTTTGCGTTGGCAATGCAATGCAGGTGTCAGCAAACGATGCAAGCGAATTGCAGAAGAAGGTGGAAAGCTGGAAGGAGCTATTTCTGATCATCAACGATGTTTTGCTGTGGAAGAAGCCATGGTTTCCTGTTGCCATAGCTGCTACCACCACACTGACATATATGTGAGTAGTTTGCTTGTGCAATTCTATCAAAGGTACAGTACCCATTCCCGGGGTTGTAAAAGGTCGGAAGCACGGGAGCAAAGTTCCAGGGACGGATGACGCCCAATGGGTTGCCTCCCACCTGGAAAACCGGGAAAATCCAGGGATTTGAAATTTAGCACCTGGAAAACCTGGAAAATCCAGGGAAAAGAGGGGAAAAAAGCGAAAACCTGGAAAATCCCGGGAATTGGAGGAACTTTTGTTGGAGTTTTGGCCTACTGAACACCAAATTTGACCCCAAAATGAACGCTCAAATTTCAAAATTTCCTCAGCTTCTGGGGGGCTCCGTCCCCCAGACCCCCCGTCTGGGCTGCTCTCAGATCAGTAGGGACCTGGAAAATCCAGGGAATTCCACTTTGAATTTTGAGTGGCAACCCTGGCCCAACTTTGATGAAAATCGTCCGAACGTCCGACCAGGTCGAAAATACGAGAGCAAATGAAAGCTCCTCAGCTTTTTGTGAGACTGGGCAAAAATATGGCGAAGGGCAAAAAGTTCTCCTGGGTTCGCCGGGACCAAGATCGAATTTCTTTGCTCCAGGACCCGAAACGACCTTTGCAACCCTTCCCATTCCTTTGGCTGGCCGCAACAAAATGGGTGAATGTTGTTTTGTACCTGCATATTCTCCCAACCCACCACGTTCACCTATTCCCCGTCATGTAGATCGGTAATCGTCTCGTATGCGCTCTACCTTTGTTTGGGGCTGTCAAACCCCAGTTTGCGACTTTCGATTTGTTTGAATTTCTTGCGATCGTTGATTTTGAGGAATCAAGATCTCGATTTTCTTCTTGATGCTTGTCATTTCTTTTTCGTTTGTGGTGTTTTCTACCAGCTTGTTGTATTTGTCATTTTTTCTTGCGATCGTTGATTTTGAGGAATCAAGATCTCGATTTTCTTCTTGATGCTTGTCATTTCTTTTTCGTTTGTGGTGTTTTCTACCAGCTTGTCGTATTTGTCATTTTTTCTCTCATCTATTTTTTCCTTTATACCTAAACCTCTATTTCAAAACACAACATTTAAATCTCGAAAAAAAGCATCAAATGCACCAACCTTTTTGTTAAAATAATCAGAGTGTATTACCCGTGGTCGACTTTGCAGCAGCATCGCTGACCTGCCCCCTTCCCCTGATACAATCCCCTGGGTTCTGATGGGTATACATGCACAGAACGTATCTAAAAATGGGCTCACATTGACTCTCATTGTTCGCCTATGAGGTTAAGTCAGAATGAGCAATGCAGAAGGTAAACGCAGGTAATGGCGTGTGGCTTTTAAAGGTAACATTTGGTTCTTCGCGCAATATTCTCTATATTCTCTCCCGTCCCTCACCACCCCCGATCTGCCAGCTGACGAAGGAATTCGTACGCCCATTTGTCACACGCATTTCAGTTTTTTTTTGGTACAGCATTTCCTATGAATCTCGATTAACGTTATTTCATCAACGTAGATGCAAAAGTCGCAAATTGAGATTTTCTGCTCGCAAGCAAAGGTAGAGAGCATACGAGACGATTACCTGTAGATCCACCTGGATAAACATAAATAAAAATGCCCATTAGGAAAGATAGGTACCAACACCTGCCGAGTTGTGTTGTTGAGGTAGGTATGCAGATCCCTCCCTGTGGGCTCCGCTTCGTCTCTTTTGTCCTTGTTAGTCTACAAGGCTCTGCCGAGATTGTGAACAAAGAGAAAAGATAGCAACATATGCGCCCCAGCAAGACATTAGCCGACTTCCCTTCCTGTACACCTATTCATTCCGCAGGGACATCAGGAAATCGGCCTATCAGCAATTATTTTTTTTTCCCAAAAAATTGGGACCACCCTATGTTCAGGCGTGGACAGGTAAAAGACATGTTATCCTCACAAAACCTGCACATGCCCCGTGTGGGTGCCTCTATTGGTACCTATAATGACTGCATCAGAGAAATACATTGCTAGACACCGAACAAAAGCAGGCAGGTAACTACTCCTTCAAAGCATGCAACAAGGCACACCTACCTGATTTCATTTATTGGTGTTTTTTCTTTCTTTTCTTCAGAATAATCTGGTGGAATGAACCATCCGTGTTGACAACAGTCTCCATCTTTGCTCTCATTGCCACTGTTCTCGATTACGGCATCCCGATTATTGGAGCCCAGCTAGCCAAACCAGACCAGTGGTCCGCTTCCCAGCAGAAAAAACTGGACGATTACACAAAGAACATCGTTGCTGCCAAGAACTCTATTCTCTCCACCTGGCAGTGGGCAACTGATTTCAAGGAGCGAAGCCCATATTTGGTTAGTGAGTATGCATGGCATTTTACTGCTCACTTCGCCACTGGACATAGTGTACGTCTCCCAAAGGCTAATAAAGGAACGTGTATTTGGACCTATATCCCATTTAAAAAAGCCATGGACGGGTTCGTTCCCTGGACCTCTGGATCTGGATGCACATGCACCACTGCACCAAGCCAGTCACCTGATTTTGGAGTCTTGTGACGTGTTTTAACGATACAGCATTCTTTTTAACAATACAACATTCCTGCATTGAGGTCGGTAATGGACGGTGGCCGTGGCGGATCCAGCCTTCTGCGAATAGGGGAGCGGCACGAGGGTCTGTGGGGGCAGCACCTCAGCAGAGTTCCCAGGGGTGGGGGACTGAGTTGAGTTGAGGAAATTTATGATGCTAAATTGCTCTTTTCTGTGGAGATTATTGGCAGAAAAGAGAATTTTTCCTGGCAGGTAAAGTAGGGCGGTCGTCCCCATGTCCGCCTTGATAATCGATGCATTCTTGAACAGGAATGCTCACGCCCATGTGCAGTCTTTCACATCCATTCTCACCCGAATGTCTACCTCTTTGCACTGTGCACATTCGCAATCTGCAAAATGATTAGGTAGTCAATCAAAGTGTGTAGTTCCTTGGGGGTGGGCCT
Source organism: Sinentomon sp. SZTP_YWyxl (assembly GCA_030068105.1). Taxonomy (NCBI): domain Eukaryota; kingdom Metazoa; phylum Arthropoda; class Protura; order Sinentomata; family Sinentomidae; genus Sinentomon; species Sinentomon sp. SZTP_YWyxl. Next base: position 4,682 of record JASGXE010000200.1, read on the forward strand.
GTTAGACATGTAAGTACCTACCTACCTACTGTGGTTATTCCATTGGCGGTGTTGTCACAGCCCACAGGCAGGTCAGGCCTGGCCCATGCATCGAAATATTTTCAGCACCATTGGTGCAATGGTATTAACCTCTTCCAGTCCAGAGCTCCATTGGCGCTCACATGGATGCACTGCATAAACCGCATGCGTTGCTTGCGCAGTGGCACCAAGAGCGGAGTGCCAATCCAGGCATAAAGACCAGAGATGCAGCAGAGATGCGAATTTTGCATGAGCAGAGCACCCTATGAGGCGAGTTCTGGACTTGTGAGTTCAGGCCACACACTTGCGTCTGGTCTGTATGGTGTGGAAAGAAGAGCTCCACATGTGGAATCCTTGACTTTCCGACAAAGCAGCTGCTTTTAATTGGATTTGATTGAAATTTCAGACTGTGGAGTTGAATTTTATTCATCTTTGTCGAACCTACCTATCTGACAGGGGGTGCACATGGCCCATCTTCCCCCACGTCAGCAATTCGCAGACCATGTGCCCTGCATGCTTCAAGAATGGGACCTACCCAAGTCATTGCAGGTACCTGCAGGCTGATGGGCAAACGTCTGATTGGTTGTGGGTTTGTGTTTTCGTGCCAACTTGGCTTGGGGCGCCCGGTATAAATAAAATATCTGCACCCAAAATATCTGTTTCTGATATTTTTTTCGAACGCTGAAAATTGATGTCTTCCATCGAAACGTGCAGCAAAGGAATGGCTTTGTCATGTGGCAACTGAGAGGCAGGGGAATGAGGCTGAAATACGTGTCATGACTAGATTGTTTGTGTCATGACTAGAACCGTGTGTTGCCTATTTTCATTCCATCCACATGCCACATGGGAGCATACACCACTGGCCAGCTCTCAAAAACACGAAATGCTGTTCCTGTGACAGCGAAAGGGTTTTTTCTCCTGGCAGCTGGATCCCATTCTTCTCGAGGAGTGGAATAGCCAGACGAAAGCGATAGATATACCTACCTTTTATTCGTATCTATGCTGTCCCATATGTGTTTGGCAGGTAATTCTTTCAGTGATCCTGACGAATCTGCATATAGATGGGTCGGCCAAGGCTTCACAGAATGGCAGAGGTCCTTGTGGGCAGGCTTTATTTGTGGTCTAGTGTTGAAAGCTTAGTCTCGTGCAGGTTTGGTAGGACCTACCTAGACAAGAAGTGTGGCACTAGATGAGCATGGCCCAGATTCATCTGTGCATTCAGGCCTACAGGGTGTGCGGAAACATCCACCAGTTTTTAAATTAACCCGAAAACCCCTTAGTGCTCGTGCCCATTTCAGATGTCCATGCCGTCAGTGGTCTAGCCTCTGTAAGGCGTACATTGATCCTCCATATTGGATCATATTGGCCTCCGCCGTAGAGAAGCAAGCGTGATGGCTGCAAAAGCTTTGGTTCAGGTCCTCCACAACCTCACTGAGACTTGTTCTTTCATTCGCTCCGTAGGCTGGCATCACAAGTGGTAAGGTCGGGACTCTTTTCCAGTCTGTCTCTTTGCAAAGGATTTGCAGCCATTGCTTTCAGATTGGTAGAGCTTGATGCTTCCTTCCCAAAACGAGGCAAAACATGGCACCGAATGTCTACTCTGTTGTAGCACCAAACAAAACAGCAGCCACCACCACCCTCCTTATCTGTTGGTGATGGCTTGTGTAAGCCAAAATCAGAAATAATAAAAAAAAAAAGCAAAAATTTCTAAAAGCAAGAAACGAACATTGGATGAGCCTGGAGTCATCAACAAAATAACTGGACTTTTTTGGAAACACATGTACCTACCAAAAACAGGTAACTTTTTGCCATATGCTCCAATGGAAAAAATTGACCTCGCAGCTCGGAGTTTAAATCATGTTGGATACTTCACAGATAGTTTTCCTCATGATTAGTCGAATGATAGACTGGAGTTGATTGTGCCACTTGAGTGAGCATTCTGGGACACTTTCCATTGAGGGAACCTTCTTGTCTTGCCCTCAATTTTTTCCCTGTTCTCAGCAATGATGTTGCATGTGAGACTGTTTCCAAGGGTCATTCAAGTGATGGTGGTATACGTATATGGCAGGGATGTGCTCTTTACTGTTGCTCTTTGCTTTCTTCAACTACACTGTTGAAGAAAGCAAACTCCATGACGGTGGGTGGTGAAGAGCTCACATTGCAGGTGTTTTCATAACTCTCTCGACAACCCGCAGTGAAGTGCGCTGAGAGTTTTACATCAACTTCGGTGGTCTGGCGATCAGTGATTTTAAGAACCAGTCGTGATTCTACCATTGTGGAATCTGGGTCAGAAATTATCGGTGGTCACCCAAGAAGAGATTGGAAAATTAAAAAAAAAACGTCAGCGGACAAAATTCTTTTACGCGCGTGCATGAAGATTTCGTGGCATATCTCTGAAAGTTTTCATACGATTTCGATATGTTCGGGGTTTTCAGAATGGGGACAAATTCAGGCTTCTTTTTCGGAATGCAGAATTCATACCTCCTGCAAATGTTTGCAGTCACGCGATGAAGCCCAATGAAATGAAAAAAGCACCTGTACTTGCTGTTTTTCCCAAAAATGTTTTGTTGTCATTTTCTTGGTTTTACTGGGTTCCCACTCACCTGGAATTCCTGAAAATTACAGGGAAATGAAATTTTAACCTGGAAAATGCTGGAAAATGTGGGGAAATCAAATTTCGGCAATTGAACTTGAGCTGAAGAAAAATATAATTACATTAATTTACATTCCATTAACAAACAGCAAACCAAACTTTTATGATCACCACAAAAAATCAATTTTCTCAATTTTCATTTTACTCGTCTGCCCATTTTGTAGACTTATCTCGTCTATGATGCCATATGGCATCATAACTTTTCAAGTCTGTCTGCTTCTGCAGCCTCATATGCAATTTTTGAAGTGTTTGGAACAACTCCTTTGAAGGCATGTTTACTTCCGATGACACGTTTATTGCAAAGACCTGTACAAAGTCTTCATTCTGAGAATCGGAGTTGTACAACCGAAATCGTCAAAAATGATGAGAGGCGGTCTCATTTGTCGGCGTGTCAAAGAGAAGCCGACCTGTCAATCAAGGCGCGAATTACCAACGATCCATCTTCACACTTCCGCCAACAACTTCCCAGAAATCCGATGAAAAATGTCATCAGATGCGGCCTGTCGGCGCCGTCAAAGGATTGAAAAAAAGTTTTCGAGATAAACGCACATTTATCTATTGATATTATTATTGTTTCCTACGTCGGCATGCCCTCTGTTTTTGACTTTGAACTTTTCCCGCCATTTTGGCATGGTCCCTGTATCTCGGGTAGGGATTGCTAAAGTGCCATTTTTTGAGAAACCGGCTGGAGATATCGAAAAAATAGGCCAAAAAAATAGGCCAAAAAAATAGGCCGGATTCCACCCAGGGTGGAATCCGGCCTATTTTTTCGATATCTCCAGCCGCCCGGCAGGGCTTGGAGTGACATACCCCCCCAGGCTAAATTTGGCCTAGGACACTTTTTTCCCGCCCAAATATCGATCCTTTATGATGCCAAATGGCATCATAGACAGGACCCACCATTTCGGAGCAGCAGGCGAGCAAAAAACCCCAAAATTCACCCCAGATAAGCCTGTTGTTCGCATGTCAATTTGACAGGGTTACAGTTGACACTTAGCAATACAATCTGGTGGCGTTTTCGACAAGATGTCTAAGTGGGGTGTCATTCCAAAAAAAAAAAAGACATTTTTTAACACAATGCAGAGACGAGATTCGGTATTGTTTTCGTGATGCCATATGGCATCATAGACGAGATAAAGGTTAATTTTGACTGGTTGAATGCAGAAACAAAAACTCCTCAAAACTATAGCTTCGTCGTCCTGGAAATCTGCAGATTTTTACCTCGAAAGCGTGGAAAATACAGGGAAATTGGAAATGGAAACAGAGTGGCAACCCTGTTTCAGGTATCCAACACACCTTTTGATTTTCGTTTTTTTCTTTCAGCATTTTGCAGCAGTTGTCAGCTCTCTGATTGTATTTGCTTGGATCGGCAGCGCCATTGACAATTTATTCTTGACATACTTTCTCGGTTAGTGGTCCTGCCTTTGTTTGTTTTTATTTTGTAAATGGTGGCTGCCAACACCAGAGACTTTTTTTTCTGAAGAGACAAACAGTTCGTATTTTCACCGACCACATCGATTCCAGTCTCTTCGAACTACAAAGGAACCCTGAGAGATGGAGATTTTCGACGCCGATTTTCAAGTTGCCAATGTAGCCCAGTTGGGCGAGTGCGAGACTAGTAATCCGAAGGCAGAGAGTGGTCATGGGACGAATCCCACCGGGGGCATGATTTTTTCAGTTTCAATTGCAGAGGTATTGAAGTTCCCCGAGAGATGGCAGCTCTCCAACGGTATCACGCAAAATACATGGGAGAGACAAGAAACTGTCTGTCTCTTTCTTTGGTATCCCGTCTCTGGTCAATACTTTTCTCTGCACCATTTTGCTCCACAAGTCTGCCAAGAGCAATGTTCCAGCCTGCAAATGAGGTAAACACGATCAGATTTGCATTTTAACCTCTTCCGGTCCAGAGCGTCATACGTTGGCACTCACATGGACGCACTGCACAAACCATATGCATTGTTTGTGAAAAGTGGCACCGAGACCAGAGCGCCATCCAGGGTTCGGACGACTCCTGGAATTCCTTGAATTTCCTGGAATTAGAAGTAAGGAAATTCCAGTACTTGAAATTTCCTGGAATAGGCATGCCTTTTCGTAAGAAATTCTGGAAAAATCCTGGAATGCAAGTTTCTTTCCTGGAATTCCTGGAAAAATGGCTCTCATCCTGGAAAATTCTCAATGAGAATCAGACAGAAAAATCACTTCCAATTCAGAGTGATGGGAATGCAAATCTGACTTGCATCACTCCATTTTTTTGCATCTGTATGTCAGATTTGAGCACCATCTTCGCCATGGAGCTGGGCACCAGCCATAATATGCATTCAAAGTGTGGTTAACATATCAGCTAAATCTGTTTTCAACTGCATTTTTTCCGATTTGGCTTAATTCACTATCTTCTGCAGACTGATCATAAATTTTTATCGTTTTACATTGATAAATTAATTGTTTGACACGTCGTGTTGAATTGCACTCATTGTTAAATTGTTTGACACGTCGTGTTGAATTGTGCTAGCAGCTGCTTTTTCCATTCCACTGATGATGGTCACAGAGCTTCTTCCTGTATCTGCATTTTTGTTGCATAGCGTCACGACAGGTTGAGGGTGGAGCTTCGATGAGTTCGTAAATTAGACCAATGAACAGTATTCTAATCTTATTGGGCTTGTGCAGAAGTTGACGTTACCGACAAATGTGAACCAGGTCCATCTAGCTGGTCTTATTATGTGTGGTTTTATTTTTGTTAGGTTTGGATTTTGTTGAAAATTTGCATATTTATTGTGAACGTTTACGGTCCCAGCGGAACAGCCTTTTTAAGAATTTTATGAGACGCCTGTACTCCACTAGGCATTCACTCCTGCGCGTGACTAAAGGGAGCCGAGATCATAGTCATTGAGGTTGGTGCAATTTACGAAATTGTCGTAGCTCCACTCCACATTGGTGCCCTGCAATTCCAGACACAAAAACCAGACATGCTGCAGAAGCACTGGTTTAGTTGGAGTAGATCGCCCTGTGTGGTGCTCTAGACTTTGAGTTCAGGCCATGCACTTGTGTCTGGTCTAGATGAAGTGGAAAGCAGAGTGCCACATGTGGCATCCTGGACTTGGTGGCAAAGCAGCAGCTTTTAATTGGACTTAGAAAGGTTAAAGGGCTTGCGGCCTTGTTCTGTTGCATCATCTCGGGGGATACGCTGATATACCTGAAATCCTGGGGCACTTCTTTGGTGCAAGGGTTCCGCAGGGATTTTTACTTGACCTCACCACATACCTTGTCTCACGGAAGCACTCCACTCTCCTGTAACAATACTCCTGCACTGTTACAAAATTACAACGAGTGATAAAGTGTTTGTTAAATTGCCGAACTCATAAAAAGTTTACCTGGGTACACCTTACTTGAGCTTGAAACTGAGAAAAGCCATGACAACTGGTTGATAGGGTTGTAGTGGCAGTGGAATTAATGTACCCATTACATGTAAGAATTGCAACTGTTCATTTTGATAAAAAAATCAATGCTGCAGAAATTAAAGATCCCATTTAACAAGGAAGGCCAAAATCTGACGCTTGCAGAAAGCTTTGCTGCAATCTGATGCTTTAATTTCTACCGCCTGCACAAGAGTATAAAAGGAGAAAAAAGTTTTGGAGGCAATGGTTAATGGGAAGAACACATGTATGAGTGCTTTAATTCCACCATTTTCTCTACCTAACCACTCCGTTGTTGAACCAGCAGTGGTCTAGCTCTAGCACAACCCTTTTAACCAGTTCAAAATAAAAGTTTACACTGCTGGGAAATTTTCAGACCTGTCACGGTCTCTCCCTTGGAACTTCACCGAGTGTTGGCCCGAGTGATTCTCCCCAGAAACAACAACCTGGACCCCATTTCACAAACAACTCATCACTAAAATGGTGTCTTTTCTCTTCATGACGTGTCGCTTTTTCTAAATCACTAGATCATAACCACCAACCTGGAATACTCATGGAATTTTTTTTGTGACCTGGAAAACATAGAGATCTCATGGATTTTTGGAAAAAACCCTGGAAAATTGAAAATTTCCAAAAATTTCCATTTTTTAGTTTTTCACATTTTTTTTTTTGAATTTCCAATTATGACACCTGAGGAACATTCTTGTCTTGCCATTTTTGTCTTCATCATCCCATTCGACCAATTCTCTTTCCACCATGTCTTATATTTCTTCAACAACCCATTCTTGATCTTGAACCCATAATCAACCCTGGAAAAAACTGAGAATCCTCCTGGAAAAGTTGGAAAACTCAGGGAATTCCAATTTTTCAAAACAGCAACCACATCTAATCTATGCTTTTAACCCGTTGAATGACACCAATGCAAGTTCCGTTTATACGAGTTTGAAACTTGCTTCAGGACAGGGTATCTCTTTTCCACAGGCACTGGCCTTCTCTTACTGCCCGGAGCGCTGAGCAGCGGTCTACTTCAGACCTGGTACGCTCTCATCGTACGCCAGATCGCTGACGGTCTGAAGAAGGTTCCAATCGGCAAAAAGAAGGAGTAGACTTAGTCGATTGTGAGCAGAGCATGCATTTGAGCTTGGATGGATTCCGATCAGGTGGGAAGATGGTGAACAGGAGGAAGCTTACTCATGTCAGAATCCGGGGAATTGGACTTCTATGAATATATAGGATTTGTTCCGGTGTTGATATATATACACATTATATAAAGTACATACGGTAGCTATAACCTAGATCCATCTTGGGTTGGCCATCAAAATTAGCCTAGAATCAACGGTTTGACAGCTTCCATATCGTGTGTGTTGGTGACCTCATTGTCGACGCCGTACTCCCCTTCCTGCCGGGGATCCTTCCCCGAATATTCTACAGAAGAATTAGTCAGCCATAATGGACTCTTGCCGGCGGTGGACTTCATTGTTTTGTTTTTTTTCTCCCGTTTGCCGCATTGGTGCATTTTAATCATTCGATTGATTCCTATCTTTAATTGAGTTAGAAACCGTTGAGCATATTATTTTGTTTGCTTTCTAATAATTCTCTGTTTATTCCTGACTTTTTGACTTCTTTGTGTTGACACGAACAGATGATGTATTCTACATACTGAAATGATTATTTTGTTTAAAGCTGGCCAAGGATCGGGAAAAAGTCTCCAGGGAATAGATCCATTGCTTTTTTTTACACCTCCCTGACCAAAAATAAATGCCAAAGAAAGGTGATCTTTATTGCAAGACACGACACTGCAAATAATGCATCACGAGTTCAGATGGAAAGTTCTTGCCCCGATGTGGTTGGTCTATCTAGACCTGAAGAGAAAGGCAAAGGAGTGTATTGTCCTGGGCTTTTCACTTGGCCGTGTTGTGCCAGAATAAGCGACCAGAGAAAAACTCTAAAACAAAGCATTCTCCCAACCTCTCCCTCCCCCCGTTCGGCCGCTCTTTCAGATAGAAAATTAAAGCGGAGAAAAGACGTGCAGGACATCATTGGACAACTAGAGTTGTTGCCATGATGGCCAGGAGGTCGAATTTTTGAATCATTTCCGAATTCTTTCTTATCTGCACGGTCAATTTTCATCTTCCAAAGTGTCTTCTGGGCATAAACTGGCTTCTGTGCATAAGTGGGGTTGTCTAGGCATAAGGGAACTATCCCAGCGCAACACTTTTGGAAGGTACATAGTGAAATTGCTTTTGCCGAGTGTTTGGTCAACTCAACTCTGCATTGAGTCTCTGCAAAGCATTTGGGGTAACTCCTGCCATGATCTATTTATACAGCAATTCATTTCTGTAGGCCTTTTGGTGACCGAAATTGCCACAGATTTTTTAGAGGTTCGGGGAGCACCTGATCCACAGGCATCCATCCACCAACTGTTTAAAACTCTGGTGCCGGCCAATTCAGCCCATAATTAACTTAATTCAAATGCTGAAATTCAAACGCCAAATATTCAAAATAGTTTAATTTGGTTGCTCAGAGCTTGTTTTGTGCGTTGTATTGACTCGGCAAGGGGTCTGCTCGCTCTCTATTGCTTTGTCCTTTTTGCTCTTGGTGCTTGTTTTTTCTTCAAGATTTTTTTTTAATTTCTTTGTTTTTTTACACATCGCTGGCCTGCATGTATCTGGCGTAAAATGGTACACCGAGTCACTTTGTGTTAGCCCGGCCTGCTGTTAACGCTTGTCCTTTTCACTTGTTGCAGCGAGTGTTAATTTCATCTCCATTTGTCAGTAATTTCGGCGCTTATGCTTTGGTTCAACTTTCCGAAGAAACTTTTATTTCTACCCCGGGTTTCCTTTTGAAATTATAAAGGGGGGATAATAAGTGTAAAATGAGCAAAATACTCATTGTCACATCCTGCACAGCTGTGCAGCAGCCAATGGTGGATGTGCAGCGGTGAAAATGGACGATGTATTGTCAAACCAGGGAACGGACTGTAGGGTCATTGACAATGTGTGTGATGCTTACAGATGCGTGCTTAAACTGCGTTCAATTCCAGCTAGTTGTTATTGGTTTGTCATTGTTAATATAAAAAAACTTTCAAGTTATAACTATTCCCCAAAATTCTTGTCAATTTGTAAGATTTGTTGCACAATTTGTTGCTTTCCAAACGTTGTTCCGAATAAAGAAACGTGTAAAAATGAACAAAAATATGCTGAAAACAAAAACCCTTCTCACAGTACAAATTCATGAAAATTTTGTTGCCACTTTGTATGTGCATCGTTTATTGATACATTAAGTCGTTTGATAAATATGAATATACAAACATGCATTCGTAACTCTTGCTAAATCTTTCAAAAAATTAAAAAACTTAATTGTTTTTATGTCATTCTTTAAACGTTTTTCATGTGAAATTTGCAAAAATGTTTGAAATGGATTTTGGCCGGTGAAATTTTGTCTGTAATTGGTTCATGTGTTTGCGAAATTTTCCGATTGGCTATTTTCCGATAGCTGTCAATGGCTGTAACGTGGTGGTTTTCCAAGTGTCTGGCCCGTTGATGTGCCGATTTTTTTCTTGTACTGAAATCTAATTCCTTTGCGCGTGCCGTTTTTCTGCGGTTTCCACGATAAGATGACCAGTTTCCTGAATTTTGACATTGCTTTATCTGCCACGGGGTCACATTTTCCA
>JASGXE010000206.1:0-13150 GCA_030068105.1 Sinentomon sp. SZTP_YWyxl
GAGTAGTTAAATCTTTGCAAATCAAAGTGGAGAAAATGGAAACTGTCATTGGGTATTCAGGTTACAGACACTTCCCCATCTCGCTCCTGCGCGCCTCCTTCTAAAAGTCCAAGTCCCATTGTCAGGTCAATGTTCATCCGATTTGGGTTTCAAAAAATGCCCTGCTCTTTCCTGCGCCGATATGGTTTTCCGCAAGCATTATTTTAAAACTTGCCCGGCGGGATGCCATCATTGGGCTCCAATTTATTTTATTGGATTGAAAGGACCAACCGCCACGTTTCCGCCTGTGGCCGGAGGCGCAAACAAGGAACTGCGCAAGAAATCAGCCACACGGTCCCCTTGTTGTGGAATCTTCCTCAAGTCGACGCTGCCGCATGTCAGATGCCAATAATTGATGTAACCACTTTGTTCAGCTCTCGCGAACGCGGCTGTGACAAACAAAAAAAAATCGACGAGTTTATTACGGGTTTTCTGAAGACCACTTTCAAAAATTCGGTGGTTTTAGGGGACCATCGGTGCAGAGTAAGATTTATTGGTGTGATTTACACTGAAGATCTTTCTCTATTTTAAAGATGCGGTAATTCGCAATTGGTCAAAACAGAAAGTGCGTTCATTTTCAGAATGGTCTGCGCCAAAACTTGCAGCAAAACACGATGCTGCGCGAAATGAAAGCGAGCAAAACGAATCGAAGAAAACGCGAATGGAGAACTGAAATTTCCGAAAGCACTGCGGTAGCTCAGTGGTAGAGGGGAGATCAAACATGATCGTGATGGGTTGCGACTCTCGTCATCGGATTTATTTTTTATTTTTTTTTTCAATTTTCGTTTGGCACATGTTTGCTTGGACAAAATACATCACAGATGGAAGAACAACCAAAACATGATTTTGAAATTTTCCAGACATGAATTCGCGTGCGTCCTTGTCTTCCAGTTGGCAACAACAGCAGATGTGGCCTCAAGCCATTGCATGTCGGTGCCAATAATTGCAATGGGCCAACGAAGTTTTGGATCAGTGCTGCAGCAGGGGTGCAAATTTTAAAAATAGAAGCGGAATGACCAGCAAACCGGACAGATCGTGGTCACAGAAAATTGCAAAAATCTCAGAAAAATAAAATTATCAAAATATAGAGATTGAGAGGCGAAAACCGACAGAGTTTCGAAAATTGAGGCCCCAGATCAAAATCTCCGCTTACCGATTTTTGCACACATTTGCGGATCCCTGTCTGTTAAGAGGGCGAGGACCATGAAAATGAGCAGAGTTTCTGATAATCAATGTCACAGGACATTTACCAATTTATGCCACAGAGGCAATCAATGAATTTTGAATATTTATAATTGCCAGCCATAAAAAAGGAAGACATGCACAAACAAACAAGACAAAATAATTCAAAACGCATAAAGTGCGAAAAAAATTCACGCATCTCGCCCAACTCACAAAAAATTGCAGCAGATTTTACTTTTGTGATAACACTTCTTTATTCTTCCTTCCCGAAAAAAATGAAAATATCATATTTTTATTTTAATATACGAGTATTTTGTCGGGGCAACATTTGGCAACATTTATTTGCAGACATTCGAAACCAACAAGCACATATTTTTCCCTGGCTTTTTGTTGATTTTCCGGCAAAATTCGGCAAAAGGGCATTTAGCCAATCAGAGCGCAGCTACCCGGAGCCGTTGCATCATTTCAAAATACGCCGGCCTTCTTTGCCTCCCATACGTCTTCGACATTTGTGGTTAACGGCCAACAACCCATGCATTGTACGCAAATCTATTTTTTGCAAGCCTCTTGAGCCCGAGCCTCATTGGAAAAAATGTACACTTTGGTCGAAAGTTTTTGAATCTTTGGTCCCATTCCGATATGGTGCTTCTTTCCAGGAATTATGCATTGCATATTCTTGGGCCAGCGGTGACCCAGTCAAAAAAAGAAATATTTTTTTTTTGAATTTTTGAATTTTAATTCTATTGATTGAAATTAAAATTCAAATAAAAAATAATCAAGTAAAAAATTTGTTATTTTTTTAATTAAATTTTTTTTAGAGTGTAAATTCAATTTTTTTTATATTTAATGAATAAAAATTAAATAAAATTATAATCACCTGTCAAAATTTTTTTTTAATTTTTAATTTTTTTTTATTTATAATAAAAAAAAGAAATATTTGACCAAAAAGGTTGCGGCCGGGACATGAGACAGCAGTTGGTGATCCGATGGCGCAGTCCTCGGCACAATTCATGCGTCATGGCGTCATGTTTTTCCTTCCTCGGCTTTCTTCAAAAAGATTTGGCACAGCAAAAAACCTGTGCAAGACAATCAGGCAAAAAAATTCGCGTACATACCCACGCACAGCTGAAAAAGACCAACACATTGCCAGAAAAGGCCAATGCACAGCACGCAGTCGAAAAGACCCTCGCCACAAAAGTTGACCGCCGCCATCTCCTTCGAGCATGCGAATTTAACCACACTGTGACATAAATTATGATGAAAAAACAAGAAAACTGAACGAATTTCGAGCAAGCTTAAATCTCGGAGCAATTCAGAGTCACCCATGCCATCTGCGAAGTACTGCTCCGTTAAGTTGTTCAGACACTGATATCACAACAAATGCACACAAAGTTAACCATGACCAACTCCATGAAAAATCTGCCCATATCAACGCCAGTGAGGCTCACATCTCACATTAGTCACATTACGCTCGTCAACAAATGCTGAGGATATTTATTGCAGTCACATGTGTTACGGAAGTGTGAGTGTACAGTGCCGGCAAAATTAATTAAACCACACATGCTATTTAAATGCAATTTCGGTATAGTCAATGATATTTTTGATTCCGTTGCGAAAATTTAGCATGAAAGTCTTTCCTTTGAAGTCCAAACAAAACGAAGAAGAAAAAAAATCGAAAGTGCTTTTTCCAAAATCCATGCAATAAAATTGCTGAAACAAAACTTGTGTAAACAGATTTCACAACATGTTGATGAAACACGACGCACTTTTTTCTTTGTGAAAAAAGGACGCAAGTAAAGAAAGTTTCTGAGGCAACACCATCTCTGCCATTTATTTGCGTTGGTGGCTCCATAAATTTTCCCGACGCTGTACCTGTTGAGGCAAAATCATCTGCTCTTCACGGAAGGGTAATTGCAACTTGCAAGCGTTGAGTGCAGTTTTGTTTCTTTTGTTCTTGTGTCAATTTTCATTGAACCAATTATGCTTTGCTTATAATTTATATTGATGCAGGATTGTCATGACAACTCATATTTGCGCAATCGTCAGCAAAATGAAATGAAAAATAAGCAAAAAATCTAAAGCATTTCCATTTCATTTGCTTCACCACGATGTGATGAAATTTTTTTCCAGATCGAGACGGGCTCCTTTTTTGCACATTTTCAGTTTTGATTCGGTTATAATTTATAAACAGGCAGAAAGAAGAGTAAAAGAAATGCGAAACGATCAGTTTAGTTGACAAGAAAAAAAAATGCGAGCAAACAACGTAATTGCCCAGTCAAAGCATTTTATATCGGAAACTCACATGTCTTTCCAAAAAATGAGAGTTTTCCGGTCCAATCATTGAAACCGCATAGTGCAAAAAAAGGGCATCCACTTCCGCGGACAGGAGATCGCAAGACAATCCCGCGTCTGGAATTGTGACGTCATCATTTTTTTGATTTTTGCCTTCCGCTTTCATTTTTTTGTGTTTGTTGGGCATGTTTGCCGCAACACCCAAAATCCCAATCGCGCACCGCCTTGCAGCTCTTTCTTTGTTCGCGATTTGTTCGGTCGGATGAGGTTAGTCGATTCGGTGAGGTCAGCTTTCAAAAATTAAATGTTGAAACTGGCTGCAATTCCCAACAAACGAATCAGAGACGCGCTTGCGGATTGCGGAAGTGGATTGGCCTGGGAAAAAATGTGCCAAAAAAGGCGCCTGAGGGAGGATGAATTCTCATCTGAGGCCTGAGCCGCCGACGCGATCGAATCGAAAAAAAATCTTGTCCGTCACAGTGGCTCAGTTGGACTGGTTCGCTGGTCTGACTCCAAGTCCGAAGGTTGTGGGTTCGATTCCCGCCACAGTCGGAATTTGTGGGTTGGGTCATGCGCCATTCTGGCTGCAGTGACAGAAAGGGAGACTTAGTGGCAAGTCTTCTAGTCCTTCGGAAGGGACTTTAACCCCTCAAGCCCGGAATAACGTTTTTCGAACGCGATGCGATTTTCCGGGGACGAACTAAAATGCGGACGCGGACCAATGGGAGAGATGGCAGTCCGCAAAACAAGCGAATTTCGCGGAATCACAGGTTAGGTTAGGTTCGGTTGGTTTGAGTTAGGTTTGAATGGGTTAGGTTAGGTTAGGTGTGGGTTAGATTACATTAAGGCAGCTTGGTTTGGTGGTTTTGAGGTCCAGATTCGCACTGCAGGCGCAGACCGCAAATTCCGCGATTTCCGCGTTTTAGAAGGACCCAATTTTCCGTATTTTCGTGAAACCGAAACTTTGGGTAAGTAGGCCTACCTCCTGCCGGAATTAATTTTCCATCGCATCGCGTAATTTGGATCGGTTTGCTAAAACTTAATACTTAAGAACTATGAGTACTAGAATGATAAAACTTTGTGTACTTACCAAAAAAACATCAAGGATTCCAAATATCACCTCAGAATTTCGATATCTTATGTACATATGATACAAATGGTTGAAGTTGGTCGTCCATCTCAGTAGTGAAGCTCCGTATGATAAATACGGAAGCAGTCAGGCATGCAGAGGCCCACCTGACAATCAGGACACCAGTAAATTGACTCCCTGCGTTGGCCATGAGATGTGCAGACAACACAACGCTTCTGTGCTTTTGCCTTCGCTGCCGTTGCCGGGATTCGCTGGGTGAAGTGTCGTTCTGTGAGGCGCTGAAGAGGCACCGACTTGGTGGGTCTTCCTCTGGGAAGTCGGGGATGTAGGTGTTGTGCTCACCAATCAGATCATTTACTAGCTTCATTCTGAATTCCAACTGGGTGGACCTGTTAGCCTGAGCACTGGTATAAATCACATGAGCATTGACCAGAACAATGTTTGCCTTTTGCCACTGAACAGCTTTTACTTGAAATTAAAATGGGCAAATGACAATGCGCATGGTTGCAAATCATATTGCACCGTGGACAAGTTAAAAGGAGCGAAGTGTAAGAAACTTTAATTTCCACTCCTGCAATTTTCCATTTAAACCCCATTGTTGTTCAACAATATTTTTAATTTCTCTATTTTCACTAAGCTCCCATTAATTTGTCCAAGGCGATTTGAGCCAAGACCACACTTTATTGTCATATAGAATATTAGAATATAGAAGAAAGAATATAGTGTGTGGTCTTGTTTGAGCACAAGATTCTTTGTGCATTGTTGCATTTTGCGAGGAAAAAACCATGCATGGGCCATAGCAATCAATATTCCACAACGCAATGCAAAATCTTGCTGAAAAGTGCATGATGTTTCATAAAGAAAAGAAACAGAGAATGGGCGCAAAAAGCACTGTCAAAATATTTTGCAAGAAAAATGCCTGGAAAATGTTGCATGGTCAAGGTGGGAAAAATATTTATCCTTTTGGTGCACAAGAGTGACCAAAATGTTTTTGGGGAAATTTTTTGACAATTTGAGGAAATTCCAAAAGCTACTTGCAGGCACACTGGTGGAAATTGTAGGCTGGACAGCAAGTCCGACTGAATGCAATTTCGTGGGCACACTGGCGCACAGTGACTTGGTGAGTTTTGACCCGAAAAGCGCTCCCACAGAGCTCCAAGTGGGAGCCCTGTGGGAGCGCTTTTGCACAGTTCTCGAACTGTTGGAACTCGAAAGGGTTCGGGGCATGTGGGAGCTGCGCTCCCACACCCTCAGGGCGGGCAGGAGCGCACGCTCCCAGCGCTCCCACACACTTTGAGCACTGGTGCTGCCCTGAGTGTCATTTTTTTTTTCATCACCACCTGGCTTTAATGCAGTCTGTTGTTTTAAAGACAAAGTGCTTCTTTGAGAAAAACACAGCAACATTGAAAGACAGGATCTGGTAAATGATGGCAAGGTGCCTCCAATTCAAAATGGTAAATTTAATTTGATCCGTTCGTGGTGCACGTGCTTCAATTGAAAGACATGAAAAGCCAAAAAAATAAGTGATCATCAATCAGATCCACCAGTGGGATTTCTCTCCCCCCTTCACAACAGGTTTCGAAAGTAGAATCGCACTTGACGAGAAGTTGGGCTGAAAAGTGAAACATGGTTGTTACCAACCTGGAATACTCAGGGAATTTTTTTCGCACCCTGGAAAGCCTGGAAAACTCGGGGATTTTTGGAAAAAACCCTGGAAAACTGAAAATTTCCAGAAAAACCAACCAAAAATGGAAAACAGAATTTCATAATATTTTTTAGTTTTTTTAATTTCCAACGATGACACCTGAAGAACATTCTTGTCTTGCAATTTTTGTCTGCACCCTCCCATTTTTGTCTTGTCCTCGGATAAAACCCTGGAAAAAACTGAGAATCCTTCTGGAAAACACAGGGAACTCCGATTTTTCAAAACAGCAGCAACCATGTGAAAAGAGTCACAAAAGTACCTGAAACCAGCACAGGGTCTGCCATCCAACATTTACAGGCTTGGTCAGCTCTGTAAAATAAAATATGCCATACCAGATGTGTTTTATCAAGGCATATTGCCCCACCGAGTGAGTCAGTAACTTGACTTCTATGACAGCCACTTCTATGACAGAAGATGACGACATAACAAAAAGCTGTTTCATGTCGTTAACTTACCAAGCACAATGCCCGCGACGCTTCCGTCCCTCCAACATAGACCTCCATCAAGCACTGCTTTCGCACTGACCGGTTACACGCGCTGACACCCCATCAACAACCGGTCAGTGCTTCATAAAGGTCCACGTAGGAGGGACCGAAACGCCGCAAACACTGTGCTTGGTAAGTTAACGAACTTGTGATGATTATACAGTTCGTGATGCACGGCTGAATTATGACAGAATAGTTTTGATAGGTCGGAGCCATTTTTCACTCAACTGGAAGCACTGCACCTGGTCAAGTGTTCCTTTTCTGCCTAATCTAATCTATGGGGGTCGGTATTGTTGAACTATTTCCTCAGGCTTGAGGCCACAGATGCACACTTTCATTTTTGAAAACTTCATTCATACAGCCCCATCCAGCTAACTTTTGGCACAAAATTATGGTAGCATTCGCCTTGGCTGTTTAATTTTTATTGCTGCCTATTAACCTGCATTCCGAGTTGCGCAATTGGCTGGCTCTCACCATACGCCATATCCAATTGTCTGCAGCAATGACAATTGGTGACAATTGGTCATCCCTGCTTCTGCTTTGAGTACACAAACTTCCCAAACATGAACTTCCGGTGGTTGTTGAAGCTTCTCTGTAGCGATTCATCAAGAATTTGACGGCAGCATTTCCAAATGTTGTAAACGAATGGATTATAGGCCTAAACGCCCATGTTCAACAAGCTGTGCAGCGAGTAGCTTATCAACCCAACTCCAAAAAAAAAACGTCCGCGAAATTGGCCAACCAAAATGCAATAACCAAATTGCTAATGCAAAAAGTTTTCCCCCTCCATTTCTGAACATTTTCAAGACACATATTTGTGCAGTTCTTCGCCTCTTCCTTCTAATTTAAGAGGTTTTTTCTTGTTTTTTTCCTGTCTAAAAGTGTTTTGTTGCTGTCTTTTTTGCTTTGTTTCGTGTCGAAGTGTTCAGTGGCCGTCTCTGTGTCTGTTCCTTGTTTGGGCCACAAATCTGTTGTTTCTTGGGTGTTAAGTCCCTTCGGCTGCGTTCAATTCAAGTCAAATTTGTCGTGTTTCTGCGCTGTAGTTTAAACTAGATGAATGAATAAACGAAGTATGTTTTCCAAAAAAAAAAAAAAAAAAAAAATGTTGAGTAGCCGCCGAAAGAACTTCACATAGGTACTATTTCATGCCCTTCTTTCGTTCAATTAGAAAGGCCTCCACCTTCTGATCTCGGAGGTCAACACCTCCCATGTACTTGTTATTTATTTTATTATTTTAACTGGGGACGGAGTCCCCCCGCCGACGCATTTCATTCAGAGGACGTCAAAGTCCGGAGTCAGATAAAATCCAATGCCAAGGAAAGACGCACAAAATATTCAGTGCATGTAAGCACCATGTCAAAATGAATCCATTCAGGATTTAGTCAAAAATTGAACAGCCTAGGCCAAATGCGTCATTTCCAATATGGCAGATGGAAGGTGCCCAAAAATAGATTTCAAGTACAGGCGATTTCAAAGAAATTGGTTGTTGGCCATCAACCAGAAGCATCGAATATGTGGCAGGCAAAAGAAAGTCAAAAGCAAATAAAAGATAAAAAAAGGAACCAAACCTTGAAGATGAATGAAGATGAACCCGAACATGCCAAAATGAATTGGTGTCATCCAGTTGACGATGGAAAATCATCAATGCCAGCAAACCAATAAATTGTCAATGATTTTGGTCAAAAAGAAATTGTCCTTGGTTCAAGTAAAAACAAGAAGAAAAAGGGGGGAAGCAAATTAGAATTATGCCATGTCCAATCTAATTTTTTTTAAACATCAATTCTTTTTTCTGACACCCCCCCAATTTGGAAGGTACCTGCCTATCCATTAAAATATTCGACCTAGCCATTCAAATTGTTCAGTTTGGCGCGAACTGTTGCGATGAAATGCTCCTCAGAAAAATGCAGGATATTTGGGGAAAGACATAGCTGGTTCCACAAAAAAGGGTTCGATGGAAAAACAATTTCTGTCTATGTTTTTTAATAAAATGGGAGGCACAAAAGATGAATATGTGCCTGCTCTGGTGGAGTGATTATTTGGAGTGAAAACCCAGGGTCCACACCCCAACCCCCATGGTTCAGAACACAATGCCTAAAAACTGAAATGTCATGTAAAGTCCTCCGCAGCTCAAGCCAAGCTCATTTATGAGAGATGTGACACTAGCATCAAAACGAAAATTGCCAGAGACAAATCTCGCTGCTCTCCTCTGCACAGCCTCAATTGCATTGATGTAGCATCTTTGGTAAGGTGCCCAAGAAGTGGTGGAGTACTCCAACAAAGACCGAACTGTTGAAAAGTATAAGATAGACTTTACTCGCCTGGAAGCATAATGATAGTTCCTGATAAGGAACTTCAATTGATTAGAAGCTTTTTTCACAATGTTTTGAATGTGAGGCACCCAACTTAATTCAGAATTGAAAGTCAACCCCAAGTATTTTACAGTTTCGGGCCTAACCAAGACAGTTGTCCCCACTCTGTAATCATGCAGAGCAGGTGAACGGGATGATGAAAAGGACATAACAGATGTTTTTGAGGCGTTTATACCCATGGAGTTTGTATCACACCAGTTTGCAACAAATCAAGATCTAGCCAAAACTGCTGCCTCATCTATGGAAGACACTGGTCTGTAAACAACGATGTCATCCGCAAAGAGTCTGATACCAGATGATATTGCAGATGTCATGTCGTTAATGTAAATTAAGAAGAGCAAGGGGCCACACTGACCCCTGTGGGATACCACTTGTAACGGGGAAAACATCGGATGTTCTCCCGTTTACAAGAAGTTGAAAATGCCTATCGGTAATGAAGTTAGAGAGCCACAAGAACAAATTTTCAGGGATATTAAGACCAGCCAGTTTATTTCGTAGGATGGGGATACTGACCATGTCAAAAGCCTTAACGAGGTCGATAAACACAGCATCAATTTGGACAGAGGTTCCAATGGCAACAAGAGTTCATGAACAAAACCAGTAAGTTGGGTTTCGCAGGAAAATTTTGATCTAAAGCCATGCTGGCCATGGAAAAAGAACTTCTGTCTCTCAAGAAGGCGATACAGATAGCCCGCAACAACTTTTCCATCCTTGGAAGGCTAAAACAAAAAATTGGCAAACTAAAAAAATTTGGTCGAAAACTGTGAACGGACAGGGTTGTGCCACCTTTTGGGAGGGGCTTAAAACACTGAGCTTCCAGTCTGGGGGTATATAATTTAAGGCTAATGACAAAGAAAACAAGACCAGCAAAAATTTTGATAAGACATCACTATGGTTCTTCAAAAGCACCATAGGGATGCCATCAATGAGATCAAATGAAGAACTTTTGCAGGATTTAATGGCAGAAAGCGATGTCCAGGTGTTAGCACATCAGCATCCCGCAAGAAGTTGTTGGAAGATTCATTGCAATCGAAACTCGTGAGAACAGGAGCAGTAGGCCTACTCATGTGCTCCCGGACCTTCAATGCAAAGGACAGAGGAACATCCTCCCCTCTCTCTCAACGGGGACCACAGGCACTGTTGAAGTTTTGCTATGATGGAATCGCCAGAATTGTTTTGTGGAGATTACATCATTTATGGCCAGTCCACGGACAAATTTACGCTCCAAAGCGTAAAGCTCCCTGATAGTCCCTTAGGGCAAGTGAGTATCGTGGGAGAAGACTTGAATCAGTGAAACAATTTCTGAATAATTTCTGAGATACCGTGAGCGGAGACCAGCAGTGAACCACACCGGGAAGGAAAAGCCACCACATCTAATGGCCTGTTTCTTTGGAATGAATTTTTCAGTCACAAAACTGCACAATGATTTTAATTCAGCCCAGAGCTCATCCAGGCTGAGAGCAGAAACTCCGAAATCCAACAAAGCGAAACTAAGAAATCTATCCACGGAAATCTTGTCATAAACTTTAAAATTCAGGCCCACCCTGTCCACCTCTGGAACAGATGGCAGTGAAGGTGGAGATGCACAATCTACCAAAAATTCTGCAAAGATCATATAATGATCACTAAGACCTACCAATGGGGGATTACCTGAAGCTCTGATTTTGGGCAATGAAATATGAGATCAATAGTGGACCCAACTGAATCAGGGAGAGGAAAACCTCTTGGCCGTGTGATGAAATTAACTACCTGCTGAAGGGATAAGCTATCCACTAATCTCTGCAATCCATCAGGAAATATCTCAGACTCAGACTCTTGGGCTGGTGCATGAATATTGAAGTCACCAAGTAAAATGAGGGGGTTTGCAACCAGGCTGGATCTGCATTAAGGGGAATACAGCATTCAGAACCTCGGTGCAAATCCCAGTAAAACAGTCCAAAGCTAAACTAGGCGGCCTATACAGCAATATCAGAAAAACAGGGGGAAGGATGATTCCAAGCAACTATAATCAACTCAAAAACTTTACTGGCATGGATGAGCTTTGGCTTAAGGTGGTTTTTTTTTTTTTTTTAAACTAGGGGCTGAATCATTTTATTTGTGGGAATTGCCCCTTTTATTTGTTTTATTTTTTTATTTATTTCTCCATTTAGGTACTATAATTTCAGCATTTTCACATCACCTTTTTTTCGATGTAAGTCGGTGCCTAACTTAAAGGGTACAAAACTTACGATTGTGTTGTTGCGCATCACCCCACACTCGGATGGAACACACCGAAGAACTCCTCCATCCGACCAGAATTTGTGGCATCACCAAAAAACAGAACACTCGCAAATGAAATTCACACACCATGAAACATTGGTTTTTATAAGGCATGATGAAGTTAAGCCAAATGGCATGGTTAATACCCTAGATGAAGAGTGAGGGTGCGTGCATGAGCAACACAACCGCAAGTTTGGAAAAGAAAAGAACGAACATGTAAAGCAAACAATAACAAAGTAGGCCGCAAATAAACAAAGTGCGTGCATATGGCCAAGAAGAGGAGGCCTAATGAGGATTGATGAGTGGGCAAGAGGTCTCCGGTATATTGACACCTGCCTACCAAAGTTTCAATGGTATCTTAAACCTACTGAATGAGGCAAAGCAGAGACTGCTTGTATCCTAACCGCCTAATACCTGAGGGAGACCTACCTACATACCCTTATTATCAATGCGTCAACGCATCAATAATGGAAGTATGCCAGTTTTTCAAAAAGCCGATGCCTCATCATTTTTCCAATTTTGAAATTCGGGCCAGCCCGTCCCAAGTGCGCCGTTGGGGGTGTCCTGCTTGGTGTCTCACTCCAAGCAGGACACCCCCACCAAGTCGGGAGCGATCCCTACGGAATACCGCATAGCAGTTGGGAAGCAAATCCACCTCCGAACATGATTCATCCAGCCAGGTCTCAGTCACAGCTATGCAGTCCAGATTGGGAGTGGTCAAAATAGGATGAAGAGCCTGACGTTTAGGAAGCAAGCTTCGCACATTGAGCAGCAACACTGACAATCTGAACTGCAAGTGATTTGGAGCAGAATTGTGAGATTTGGGTGATTCAGCGAGTCAGAAGAGAAGCATAACTCCAAATTAGGGGTTAAGCTAAAAAGAATTGACGGATTGCACCAAACCAGCAGCGACTCTGGTGGCGCCCGCTTCCGAATAATGCAATCCATCAATGGAAATACTTGAGGACTGAGCACTCCTCAAATCCAGGAAGTTCACGTTAACAAGATTCCTGCAGTATGAGAGGCGTGAGTTATTAGTTTCAAAATTTTTGCTGAAAGCTCCCGGTTCCCAGGCCTGGGAGGGATTGAGCAGATATTGATTGATATTGAAGTTCCTGGATAGGCCAGACTAAGTGTGGCATTCAGATCACTGATCAATCTGGCGAAAGCGAGGAAGCGGTCGGTAGCAGTGCCATGCTGCACATCCACCTCTCCAATAACCAGATTGACCAAAGCCCTACGTTTTCCATAGAGGCAGCCCAGCAATTCCGGAACAATATGTATGCACCAGAAATGGTGAGGCCACTCCTCCACCTTGTAAACGAGAGCAATCTCGAATGCCAGAAAGGAAGGGTATAAACGCCTCAGATTTGAGTTGCCAATAGTGATTGACGACAGCATCACTATCAGCAGGAAACGCGATTGATTGAACTGGAGCCGCCTCATGCTGTGGCTTGGTTCAACCACTCTGAACATAGCGTCCTTTATAACACAAGGCGTGATTTAAGGCGTAGTTCAGCCGTTTGCCGCAAAAGCACGGGTGGCGCCACAACCCAGCCACTCGACGAGAGAACTGATTGACTGATTCGCGCGGCATGGCACGCGGGAAATTTGAATTCTGTTTGGTGATGGTGTTGTTTGTGCCGTCAGTCGTCACTCTTTTCGTTGGCTTTCGTTTCCTGGCCACCAGGTTTTCCGACCATTGATGCAGAATTTGAGCCAATTTTAC
>JASGXE010000208.1:0-14408 GCA_030068105.1 Sinentomon sp. SZTP_YWyxl
CCACCACCATCAGTAACTTGATGTATAATATTGCACCTGGACCAGCTGCGATAGGTCGCCCTCAACGAATTCGTAAACCACCATCGAGATTTGACATCTGAGGCACTCAAATCGAATCATTGGCTTCAACTTTAAAAAACTTTAAACTTGTGTAAGGTTTTCGGGGTGTTCCCCAGGGCTTCTTTTCGCCCACATCAACCCATTCATACTTTGCGCCTTACTCTGGCGCCATTCATACCAATCATTCACCATACCCACACTGGTGTTCGGTAGGTACCCCTGTATGTGTCTGTGGCTTTATTATGTTTCTGTAACTTGCCGCCACTCTTGGACGGACTAAGTGTTCTTTTACGTGCACATGGTGAATTGCACACGGGACCACCTTCTTAAAGTCCCTTCCGAAGGACTAGAAGACGGAAGTGACTAAAACGCTGAACCTGCTTGTCCTGGTTGTCCTGCTGGTAATGGCCAGATTGGGGTTAGGTCTGGGTTAGGTGAGGTTAGTTTAGGTTAGGATGACTTCATCTTACTTATAACCTAACCTATTCAACCATTACCAGCAGGACAAGCAGGTTTCCAGCAGGACAAGCAGGTTTCCAGCAGGACAAGCAGGACCAGCAGGACAAGCAGGTTCAGCGTTTTAGTCACACCCCTAGAAGACTTGCCACTAAGTCTCCCTTTCTGTCACTGCAGCCAGAATGGCGCATGACCCAACCCACAAATTCCGACTGTGGCGGGAATCGAACCCACAACCTTCGGATTTGGAGTCAGACCAGCGAACCAACTGAGCCACTGTGACAGACAGCGGCTCAGTTGGTTGTCACGCTTCAAGACAAGACAAGACAAGACGTAAGGTATGATGCCTTCTTTTCGGCAAAACCCACAACCTAAAATTTACTCTCGACTAAAAAGACAAAACAATTATTGAAGAAAAACACCTTTCACTCACTCACAAAACCCCAGCGCAACATAAAATTACATACCTACATTTATAGAAATACCTAACCACTATCTAGCCCAACTCAAACTTGAACTTGAACCACACAGCAAAACATAAGTTTAAGTCAGGCCTACCTACCTACCTAAAGACAAAAATGAATGAAAGCGAAACAGAAAAACTTAGCTTTGAATTTTAGCTTTGAAATTTGCTCAGCGTCAGATCAATCATCTCCCGGGCTAGGTGTCATCATTGCACATCCTTCGTCACTCACTCAGTGCCATCTCCGGAGTTCGTCAGACATCCCCCTCCACAACTCGTCCAACCGTCGCCCCTCCCGTCCGGAATCATCAGAAAGGAAGATCACGGTACCGTCAACTGGGGCTTTTCTGAAAATGTGAGGCAAATATGAAAATCTATGGGGAATTTTGAAAATGTTTGCTAACTAATTTTAATTAGTTCCTTGAGTTGAGCTAAAGTTTCTCATCAAAAAGATCATGTTGTTGATGATATATTTTCGGAAAAATAATGGTGTTTGACTGATAAATTCTTATTTTTTGCCCATCGTTTTAAGTGGGGCAATTATGAAATTTCTTTTTTGCAAAAAAATAAAAATCAGATTTTTTTTCAATCGTCAGTTTTTCAGCAATGTGAATAACTTGTGAGGATTTCTACTTCTCAACATGCCTTATGTTACTTTAGTTACAAAATGGTAAGTTTTTGACTCTAGGCAATAACTGTACTATTATCAAGCAACATTATTGTCCAATGAAGCCACATTTGCTGCAATTTTCAGGGGCAAATCTGAAACACCTGGGGCAAATCTGAATGTCTGCAGATATCCATTTCACCGCCACCATTATTCCGCTGGTATCATGACCTGTTGATTTATTGGCTAGGTAGGTCTCAGGCTAACTTTGTTTCTTTTTTGAAGAGTACAGAATTTTTAGCCTTGATATTGAGTCTCAATACTGTCAGGTAGGCCTACGTTGGTATTGAGCTGAGTGCTATTATCTTCTGGAGTTGATTGGCAGCCTTGTTCGGAAGGTAGCTATGGTACGGAACTATAAGCCAATGCGTGTGAAGGCATACAGCAAGGATGATCTTGCAGCTGCTGTAGCTGCAATCAAGAAAAAGGAATTGATGTTTTCCACTGCTTCAGAGAGATTTAAGATACCGCTAGGAACTTTGCACAATGCCGTGCAACACGGATCTGTCAATGGTAGAGCCAAAGCTGGTCGACAGACAATCTTCAGAAAGGAGGAAGAGGCCATTTTTGTCGACCACCTACTGCAGCTTGGTAATTGGGGGTTTCCAATGAACATGTTTAACCTACGCCTTATGGTAAAGTCATATCTAGATGGAAGCAGCAGAAATGTTGAATGCTTCAAGAACAACATACCTGGTGAAGAATGGACGAGGAGTTTTCTGAAGCGCTACAAAAATCGCATCACACTTCGGGCGGCCCAGAACATCAAGCCTTCACGTGCCGCAATTTGTCAAGCAGATGTCGACAATTTCTTCAATGAGTACGAGAAAACAGCTCAAGATATTCCCCCAGCGAATATCCTGAACTACGATGAGACGAACCTTTGCGACAACCCCGGAAAGTCAAAATTCATCTTCGAGAAGCGCACGAGACGGCCAGAATGGGTCATCAACTCCACCAAGACATCAATCTCTGTGATGTTTTCTGGGACAGCAGATGGTTAAATCCTGCCACCATACACGGTTTATGCTGCGGATAATCTGTACCATACATGGAGACAAGGGGGCCCCCAAGGAGCATTTTACAATCGGCCAAAGTCGGGGTGGTTCGACATCCCTTGCTTCCCGAGGTTTTTTTCCGTTGTTATTCCCTGGGCAGAGGCAAAGGATGGACCAAAGCTCGTCGTTGGAGACAATCTCGCATCTCACTTTTCACGAGATGTAATTCAGGCTTGCAAAGAACACAAAATCAGATTTGTGTGTCTCATCCCGAACAGCACCCACCTAACTCAACCCCTGGATGTTGCTGTGTATGCTCCACTGAAGAGAAAGTGGCGCTCAGTCATGGAAGACTGGAGATCTCAGGAAGGACACAACATTCATGGCCTGCCGAACCCAGAGTTCATTAAAGAATTTTTAATGCATTGAAAATTGTCTTCAATTCTTATTTTTCTCATTTTCCCACAAGTTTTTCTCATTTTCCCACAAGTCCCACATGCCACATTTTTGCAGGGGCTATTATGAAAACCCATTTATTTCTTATGAAAACCTAGAATTGGG
This sequence comes from Sinentomon sp. SZTP_YWyxl, assembly GCA_030068105.1. Taxonomy (NCBI): domain Eukaryota; kingdom Metazoa; phylum Arthropoda; class Protura; order Sinentomata; family Sinentomidae; genus Sinentomon; species Sinentomon sp. SZTP_YWyxl. The sequence continues at coordinate 3,206 of JASGXE010000208.1, forward strand.
GCTATTCTGAAAGTAATATTTCATTTTTGCCTTAGCGAAAAATATATAGGTGTTTGCTGACTTACTACTTAGAGATCTGTTCAGTTTTGCCCCGGCTTTTTCAACCATTTTTCAGAATAACCCCAGACATTTACGGAAAGAATTGCCAATCATTATAAAATATTTTTTTCATATTTGCCCCACTGGGGCAATTCTGAAAAAATTTTTTTTTTTATCATTGCTTGAAAGATATAGAGATCTGAGAGAAGGTGAATGCTGGCAAATCTAAGTCTAATATGTTGGAATCTACGGCCAAAGTTTCATTTGCCTAGAGCAAAAGTTGACGGACTTCTGGTGTCCAGAAATAATTTTTTTTTTCTGAATTGCCCCGGTTGACGGTACCTATCTGTGGCCCCCTTTGTTCACCTTGACGTTCGTAAAAAAAATCCAAGGAAGGAAGAGAAAAAAAGAGAGAAGAAATTGAATAAGAGAGAGGAAAATGAATAAAGGGAGGAAGCCAAGCAACTTCAAAAGAAGCAACTTAAAAAAGAAGAAAAAGGTAAAGAAATAAAGATGACATAAAACAAAAGAAAGAAATAAAGATGCAAAAAATGAAATAAAGATGAAACGTCCCCTTTCCGGTGCACTACAAGGGGGAAAGGTTCGCCTTTGTCAGTCACGCGGCGAGAGCGCTGTCCGGCAAAGGCTCGGTTAACTAGCGCGGGAGTCACGGAAGCACCAGCGGCGTTCGCCAGCATACGCACACTCCCTCTTCCCAGCTGCGTGAAAATGGTTTTACTGACCACGCAGTGGGGGCCACCAGCATGGGCCGCCGTCTCCGGGCAGGTTCCCGGCTTAGGTCTGGGGCGTGGGTCCCCGACCCTTTCCCAAACCTCATTATATCAACCCCGTGGCAATGCACCAGATCGGATCCGAAAAAATAGATAAAGAAAAAACAAAATCTCCAACCACCCTCACTCCTAGGCAGCAGAAACCTTTCCCTTCCACTTCACAAGATATTGCTTCGCATGTTCCACCCACTGGTCTGATTCCTTCTCCCTCCCATTCCCAGTCGCTCACGAACAAGCGCCCATTCCTGCTCTTTGTTAGCACCCCTGTCCACATCCAATCACTTCAGCACCATTGGACTGGACATTTTTTGGGAAAACATTCTCACCAAATGGGACATAAATTGTCAGAACCAAGATAGTAAGCTAAAAGAAGAATACAACAGGAAATTTGAGAGACTATGGCAGCTTTCACTACCTCCTCAACAACCTCAACACCCTCCTGCACCCAAACCAACGATGTTTCAGAAGCGCGATGGTGTGACCAATCTTTCTTCATGTGACTTGTCAGCATCTGAACTCAGTTTACTCCAAAAAGGCCCTAAATTTTCCATTGGCACGCCAAAGGTCCAACTAGAAATGGTTGTCGAACAATTAGAGCCAGCCATCAGACACCTTCAACCACAGGTGCAAGATCAGATCAGAACCGAGATAAAGCAGAAGTACTACACACATCAATGCTCCAATTCTTCATCTAACATCACCCGAGAGGAAATGATGGACTTACAACATCTCCGTCGAAAGAACATCACAATCACCAAAGCAGACAAAGGAGGCACTTTCGTGGTCATGGACAAAGAGAAATACATAGAGAAAATGAATCAGCTCATTTCAGACACCAACACTTATCAAGATATTGGCTCTCGGGACCCAACAGCAGCTTTGGGCAAGAAAACCATGGACCTTGTGAATTCGTCGTGCATTATCCCACCCAATGACCGATGGAAATGCCGAATACCAAATCCCATTGCCCCAAGAATCTATGGCCTGGTCAAACTCCACAAAAAGGAATTTCCCGTTCGACCCATTGTGAGTTCGGCAAAAGCACCACACCAAAATTTAGCCCGTTATCTAAATCGCCAAATCCAGCAACGCATCTTCCCCAACAACTTCACAGTCAAGAACAGTATCCAGGTAGTTCAGAAACTACAAGAAATTACCTGGCAACCATCATATCGACTTTACAGTCTTGATGTGGAGTCACTCTTCACTAATGTCAACACAGTGGCTTCACTCTTGGCCCTAGAGAAGAAGTTGATGGACTTCAAGCCGAATGTCTTCTACAACATCACACTAATTTGTCACATTAGGTTCTGCCTCGAAAACACCATATTCAGATGGCAAGAGAGGATGTATAGACAGGTCTCTGGTTTACCAATGGGTAGCCCACTATCAAAAACATTAGCTGACATCTACATGGATGAACTTGACCACCAGCTAGCCAAACACACTGTTCTGTACCAAAGATATGTTGATGACATTCTGATTATTTGGGATGAAAATCAAGGTGACTTCCAGGACTTCTTCACTTTGGCCAACTCGATCTCCTCAGCCATAAACTTTACATGGGAATGTGAAAAGGATGGTCAGATTCCGTTTCTTGACGTTCTGATTCAGAGACACCCACAATCTGTGCGCACATCGGTGTACCGGAAGCCCACACACCCCAATCACCCATCCACTCCACCTCAGCCCATGCTCAGCAACACAAAATGGCAGCTTGGAAATCCTTGATCAACCGAACCAGCAATGTTACTTCCGATCCCAAAGTCAAACAAGCTGAACTCAGCTCCATCAAGCAACTAGCCAATGCACACGGCTATTCAAGTCGTTGCATCGACAGGATCATGTTGAGCAAAACCAAACCTGAACACCAGCGACTGAAAGAAAAAGTGGTCATGCCATACTTTCCAAAGTTTTCCGAGCAGATAAGCAAAACCTTCAGGAAACATGGAATTGAAACCATTCACAAGCCCTGGAATTCGTTGAAGAACATTCTGGTCAACAACGTAGACCCGATCAGTCATCTGGAGAAAAATGGGGTGTACGAAATTCCTTGCAGCTGTGGACAGAAATATGTGGGACAAACAAAACGCAATTTCCCACCCAGACTGAAAGAGCATCAAAATGACATACGGAAACATAAGACTTCAACAGCCCTGGCGGAACATTTTGTTGGAATGTTGCCCCGTCCACATTCCGATGATCTCTTCGTGGTCCTTTCCCCTCCTTTTCCTTTACCCCTCCTTTCGAAATGCAGCCGACGGTCGCATTCCCTTCCCATCCTTCCCCTCCTTTCCCTGGTATTTGATGAACCTCTGCTGTTCACAATTGATGATTGCCTTTATGGCATGAAAACCTGTAGAACAGAGTAAATCTGATACCGATACCGATAGGTAAGTAGGTAGGTAGGTATTAGGTAGGGAGGGTAGGTAGGTACACATACTTTCATTTCCCCATTAAGTTTCCTTTAGGGAGGATATCTTCGTTTTTTTTTGTCGTTTTTCGGGCCCGGATCTTATTGCTCTTTTTTCTTTTTTCCAATCATGCAATGATTTATTTCACGAACTGACGATGTTTGGCTGGTGTTGACCGCCTCTGTAAAAAAAATAAAAAAAGGTTCGTTACAGGAAATTTCAGCTTTCAATTTAGCGTCACTGCCCTCAGGGAGGAACTTGGCTGGGAGACTCTGAGCATGAGAAGACAGCTCCATGGCATCTCAATATTTAAAAAATGCATTCTTGGTGATGGTGGCTGGAGTGAACTAACTTCAGCCCTATCTCAAAACACAGGTTGCACTGGGTCAGGCAACAATGTTGCATTTATTCCTCCCCTTCTGCACAAAAATGTTGATAGGTTCTCCTTCATTAATCAATATATTTTCATTTGGAACAGGCTTGGCATCACATCTGAAATGCTAAAGCTGTCAGAGGAAAAATTCTTGTCCCTTATAAGTATAGGCTCACTTCGCTTGCAGCTCGTGATGATGCATGAACTTCTTGCCCCTTGGTGACAGCATCACGCTTCTGTCCCCACAATTTGCTCCCCACGTTTTCGTTCACTCCAAACTTCAGCAGCGGTGCTGATAGAATTGGGCTGGAAGGGTCTACTTACCGCTTCGGCGCGAGAACTTCCAGCCCACTTCTTGAAGCACCACCTGTTGTTTCTCTTGCTTGGAGTCCAGTCCTGAGCTTTCTCATTATTCGGCTCATGCATTTCTCGGCTGTGAACGGAGCGATTTTCTGTTAGGAATTTTTTCACATATATAGGATAGGAATTTCTCCTAAACTTGCCTCGCTTGAAAGGTGTGCAGTGGGTAGGTACTGTTCAGCAGTCAGCACCTTTATTTATTGTTGCCTTCTTTCTTTTCTTCTTCTTTTTTCGCTATGGAGGAAATTATTTGCCACCAAATTATGAAAATACTTGTGTGCTAGGTGTGCTGCTTAAATTATTCCATTTGAATTGGAACTCACTTGTTATCCGACTGAGATCTGACTTCGTTGTATTCGAGGCGAAACGTCTGAGACAAGTTTCGATGACGCTTGAAAAATGACCTGGTATGTTTACATGCTGTCAATTTTTCATTTATTTATTCACCTACATATTATTTTATTTATTATTGTTTTTTTTTGGCTTGTAAATGCTGCCATTGCAACTGCAACTTTGTATCCACGTCGATACTCTGCTTGCATATTTTTCAAACTTCACTTTCTTGCACATTGCAATCCCACTTTGGGTTTGGAAATGACGTTTCGCCCAAATTGGGTCTCATTCGTGTCGGCGATGAGGGTCGCGCCACTTTTTGCTGCTGGCGTTGGGACCCCGCAGTTAATAAAAAAATAAAAAAAAAAGGTCAGGTTAGGTGGGTTGAGTTAGGTTTGGGTGGGTTGGGTTAGTTTATACGAAGGGTGGTTTGGTTTGAGTTTCGGGGTTTGGATTCGCACTGCAACTCGGTCCGCAATTCCGCGATTCCGCATTTTGGAAGGACCCCATTTTTTTCCAGCCAATTTCAAATCCAATTCAAAACCTCACGTGACCAAAAACCTAACTGACCCAACCTAACTGACCTTTTTTTTTATTTTTTTTTTAAACTGCGGGGTCCCAACGCCAGCAGCAAAAAGTGGCGCGACCCTCATCGCCGACACGAATGAGACCCAATTATTGGGAGAAAACGTCATTTCCAAACCCAAAGTGGGATTGCAATGTGCAAGAAAGTGAAGTTTGAAAAAATATGCAAGCAGAGTATCGACGTGGATACAAAGTTGCATTGCAATGGCAGCATTTACAAGCCAATAAAAAAACAAATAAATAAATAAATAAATATGTAGGTGAATAAATAAATGAAAAATTGACAGCATGTAAACATACCAGGTCATTTTTCAAGCGTCATCGAAACTTGTCTCAGACGTTTCGCCGTCGAATACAACGAAGTCAGATCTCAGTCGGATAAACAAGTGAGTTCCAATTCAAATGGAATAATTTAAGCAGCACACCTAGCACACAAGTATTTTCATAATTTTGGTGCAAATAATTTCCTCCATAGCGAAAGAAAGAAAGAAAGAAGAAAAGAAGAAGAAAAGAAAGAAGGCAACAATAAATAAAGGTGCTGACTGCTGAACAGTACCTACCCACTGCACACCTTTCAAGCGAGGCAAGTTTAGGAGAAATTCCTATCCTATATATGTGAAAAAAATTCCTAACAAGAAAATCGCTCCGTTCACAGCCGAGAAATGCATGAGCCGAATAATGAGAAAGCTCAGGACTGGACTCCAAGCAAGAGAAACAACAGGTGGTGCTTCAAGAAGTGGGCTGGAAGTTCTCGCGCCGAAGCGGTAAGTAGACCCTTCCAGCCCAATTCTATCAGCACCGCTGCTGAAGTTTTGGAGTGAACGAAAACGTGGGGAGCAAATTGTGGGGACAGAAGCGTGATGCTGTCACCAAGGGGCAAGAAGCTCATGCATCATCACGTGCTGCAAGCGAAGTGAGCCTATACTTTATAAGGGACAAGAATTTTTCCTCTGACAGCTTTAGCATTTCAGATGTGATGCCAAGCCTGTTCCAAATGAAAATATATTGATTAATGAAGGAGAACCTATCAACATTTTTGTGCAGTAGGGGAGGAATAAATGTAACTTTGTCGCCTGACCTAGTGCAACCTGTGTTTTGAGATAGGGCTGAAGTTAGTTCACTCCAGCCACCATCACCAAGAATGCATTTTTTAAATATTGAGATGCCATGGAGCTGTCTTCTCATGCTCAGAGTCTCCCAGCCAAGTTCCTCCCTGAGGGCAGTGACGCTAAATTGAAAGCTGAAATTTCCTGTAACGAACCTTTTTTTATTTTTTTTACAGAGGCGGTCAACACCAGCCAAACATCGTCAGTTCGTGAAATAAATCATTGCATGATTGGAAAAAAGAAAAAAAAGAGCAATAAGATCCGGGCCCGAAAAACGACAAAAAAAAACGAAGATATCCTCCCTAAAGGAAACTTAATGGGGAAAATGAAAGTATGTAGGTACCTACCTACCTCCCTACCTAATACCTACCTACCTACTTACCTATCGGTATCGGTATCAGATTTACTCTGTTCTACAGGTTTTCATGCCATAAAGGCAATCATCAATTGTGAACAGCAGAGGTTCATCAAATACCAGGGAAAGGAGGGGAAGGGATGGGAAGGGAATGCGACCGTCGGCTGCATTTCGAAAGGAGGGGTAAAGGGAAAAGGAGGGGAAAGGACCACGAAGAGATCATCGGAATGTGGACGGGGCAACATTCCAACAAAATGTTCCGCCAGGGCTGTTGAAGTCTTATGTTTCCGTATGTCATTTTGATGCTCTTTCAGTCTGGTGTGGAAATTGCGTTTTGTTTGTCCCACATATTTCTGTCCACAGCTGCAAGGAATTTCGTACACCCCATTTTTCTCCAGATGACTGATCGGGTCTACGTTGTTGACCAGAATGTTCTTCAACGAATTCCAGGGCTTGTGAATGGTTTCAATTCCATGTTTCCTGAAGGTTTTGCTTATCTGCTCGGAAAACTTTGGAAAGTATGGCATGACCACTTTTTCTTTCAGTCGCTGGTGTTCCGGGTTGGTTTTTCTCAACATGATCCTCTCGATGCAATGACTTGAATAGCCGTGTGCATTGGCTAGTTGCTTGATGGAGCTGAGCTGAGTTCAACTTGTTTGACTTTGGGATCGGTAAGTAACATTGTTGGTTTGGTTGATCAAGGATTTCCAAGCTGCCATTTTGTGTTGCTGAGCATGGGCTGAGGTGGAGTGGATGGGTGATTGGGGTGTGTGGGCTTCCGGTACACCGATGTGCGCACAGATTGTGGGTGTCTCTGAATCAGAACGTCAAGAAACGGAATCTGACCATCCTTTTCACATTCCCATGTAAAGTTTATGGCTGAGGAGATCGAGTTGGCCAAAGTGAAGAAGTCCTGGAAGTCACCTTGATTTTCATCCCAAATAATCAGAATGTCATCAACATATCTTTGGTACAGAACAGTGTGTTTGGCTAGCTGGTGGTCAAGTTCATCCATGTAGATGTCAGCTAATGTTGTTGATAGTGGGCTACCCATTGGTAAACCAGAGACCTGTCTATACATCCTCTCTTGCCATCTGAATATGGTGTTTTCGAGGCAGAACCTAATGTGACAAATTAGTGTGATGTTGTAGAAGACATTCGGCTTGAAGTCCATCAACTTCTTCTCTAGGGCCAAGAGTGAAGCCACTGTGTTGACATTAGTAGAGAGAGTGACTCCACATCAAGACTGTAAAGTCGATATGATGGTTGCCAGGTAATTTCTTGTAGTTTCTGAACTACCTGGATACTGTTCTTGACTGTGAAGTTGTTGGGGAAGATGCGTTGCTGGATTTGGCGATTTAGATAACGGGCTAAATTTTGGTGTGGTGCTTTTGCCGAACTCACAATGGGTCGAACGGGAAATTCCTTTTTGTGGAGTTTGACCAGGCATAGATTCTTGGGGCAATGGGATTTGGTATTCGGCATTTCCATCGGTCATTGGGTGGGATAATGCACGACGAATTCACAAGGTCCATGGTTTTCTTGCCCAAAGCTGCTGTTGGGTCCCGAGAGCCAATATCTTGATAAGTGTTGGTGTCTGAAATGAGCTGATTCATTTTCTCTATGTATTTCTCTTTGTCCATGACCACGAAAGTGCCTCCTTTGTCTGCTTTGGTAATTGTGATGTTCTTTCGACGGAGATGTTGTAAGTCCATCATTTCCTCTCGGGTGATGTTAGATGAAGAATTGGAGCATTGATGTGTGTAGTACTTCTGCTTTATCTCGGTTCTGATCTGATCTTGCACCTGTGGTTGAAGGTGTCTGATGGCTGGCTCTAATTGTTCAACAACCATTTCTAGTTGGACCTTTGGCGTGCCAATGGAAAATTTAGGGCCTTTTTGGAGTAAACTGAGTTCAGATGCTGACAAGTCACATGAAGAAAGATTGGTCACACCATCGCGCTTCTGAAACATCGTTGGTTTGGGTGCAGGAGGGTGTTGAGGTTGTTGAGGAGGTAGTGAAAGCTGCCATAGTCTCTCAAATTTCCTGTTGTATTCTTCTCTTAGCTTACTATCTTGGTTCTGACAATTTATGTCCCATTTGGTGAGAATGTTTTCCCAAAAAATGTCCAGTCCAATGGTGCTGAAGTGATTGGCTATCTGTAAATGACTTTTAAGACACCAAACAGAGATCCTGTTGATCGAAGAGAACAGCTTCTTGATATGGAAGACAAGAATGGCAGTGTTAATGAGGCTTTGAATTCTTGCTGACAGTTGTTTGGATATCTCCTTCCGTTGACTGACATAGGCCTAGGCGAAATTTCAACTGGTTTGGAATGATCTTGTTGGAGATCCCACCACAATGCCTCCAAATCCTAGTCCACCAGAACACCCTGCAACCAACTCGGAGACAGCCATCACCATCAGTAACCTGACTGATCATAATATTGCACCTGGACCAGCTGCGATAGGTCGCCCTCAACGAATTCGTAAACCACCATCGAGATTTGACATCTGAGGCACTCAAATCGAATCATTGGCTTCAAGACAAGACAAGACAAGACGTAAGGTATGATGCCTTCTTTTCGGCAAAAACCCACAACCCAAAATTTACTCTCGAATAAAAAGACAAAACACCATTTAGAAAAAAAAGAAAAAAAAAAACATATTTTACTCACTCACAGAACCCCAGCGCAACACAAATTACATACCTACCTACATTATAGAAATACCACAGCGAGACTGCTCCTTCACAAACATGTTCAAAGCTCCTCTTGCCCTGGAATCCAAGATAAGTTAAAAGTTAGGCCTACCTACCTAAAGACAAAAAATGAATGAAAGAGAAACAGAAAAACTTAGCTTTGAATTTTGGCTAAATCCTTCATCATTGGCTCAGCGTCAGATCCATCATCCTCTGGGCTAGGTTATCGTCATCACCAACACCTCCTTCGTCCTTCATTCCGTGTATCTCCTGAGTTCATCAGACATCCGTTACCACAGTTCATCCAACTGCAGGCTTACCTTGACATTCTAAAACAGGAGAAAAAAGAAAGAGAAAAAAAAGGATGAAGGAAGGAAGCAAAGCAACCTCAAAAGAGGCAGCCTTTAAAAAGAATAAAAAGAAAAGAAATAAAGATGACAAAGAAATACAAGAAAGAAACAAGAAATGCAAGAAAGGAACCAAATGAAATAAAGATGAGAACTTCCCCTTTCGCTGCTTGTCACCTGTCGTCTGCTTCACCAACATTCCATTTTCCTTGGTGTTGTGCCGCCTGCCGCTTGCAAGTTGCATTTTACCTCCGTTTGACGACCACAGAAATGTGAAGATTTTATCTGCTGTGACCGACTCTGGGACCATCAGCTTCTCAGCATGGCACCCTGCAATTTTAACCTTCGACACTTGGCAACATCATTCTTCAAACTTTCGGCATTCATTTCAACACCAACTCCTCCTGATCATGTTTCAGTGTTTATGACCTGACGAGGTTTGATGTGCAAACCGCAACGATCGTAGTCAACCATTGATGAGAAGTGAACGACGGGCAGCGGTCCAATGGGATCAAAGGTGAGAACCGTTATTAATAATGTGGAGTATTCTAGAATTGATCGGACAGTTGAAAAGTACAGGATTGACTTAACCTTGATCGATTTTTTTTTTTTTTTAACTGGGGACAGAGTCCCCCCGCCGACGCATTGCATTCAGAGGACGTCAAAGTCCGGAGTCAGATAAAATCCAATGCCAAGGAAAGACGCACAAAATATTCAGTGCATGTAAGCACCATGTCAAAATGAATCCATTTAGGATTTAGTCAAAAATTGAACAGCCTAGACCAAATGCGTCATTTCCAATATGGCAGATGGAGGGTGCCCAAAAATAGATTTCAAGTATAGGCGATTTCAAAGAAATTGGTTGTTGGCCATCAACCAGAAGCATCGAATATGTGGCAGGCAACAGAATGTCAAAAGCAAATAAAAGACAAGAAAAAGAACCAAACCTTGTGAATGAAGATGAGCCCGAACATGCCAAAGTGATTTGATGTCATCCAGTTGACGATGGCAGATCATCACTGTCAACCAATATAAAAATGCCAATGATTTATGTCAAAAAGAAATTGTCCTTGGAATAATTTCAAGTAAAAACAGGAAGAAAAAAAGGGGGGAAGCAAATTAGAATTTTGCCATATGTCCAATCTAATTTTTTTTTTTTTTTAACATCAATTCTCCTTTTCTGACACCCACCCCAAATTGGAAGGTACCTGCCTATCCATTAAAAATATTCCACCTAGCCATTCAAATTGTTCAGTTTGGCGCGAACTGTTGCGATGAAATGCTCATCAGAAAAATGCAGGATATTTGGGGAAAGACATAGCCGGTTCCACAAAAAAAGGGTTCGATGGAAGAAACAATTTCTGTCTATGTTTTTTAACAAAATGGGAGGCACAAAAGATAAATATGTGCCTGCTCTGGTGGAGTGATTATTTGGAGTGAAAACCCAGGGTCCAGCACCCCAACCCCCATGGTTCAGAACACAATGCCTAAAAGCTGAAATGTCATGTAAAGTCCTCCGCAGCTCAAGCGAGTCCCAGCCAAGCTCATTTATGAGAGATGTGACCAGTGTTGCCAGAGCACATTTCTAAAAAAAACACAGATGAGCTGAAAAAAAAACAGACTGGCCACAGTGGCAGATCCAACCTTTTGCTTATGTGGCGGGTTGCCGGAGCATAGAGACCAGGGGGTCTGGGGGTGGGAACCCCCCCATTGAGGAGGGTCTCTGGGTGGAAGCCCCTGGCAGGGGGTTTGGGACTCTTTTGACAAATTTTGGTTCCCAAAAATGGCATCTTGAGATGT
>JASGXE010000218.1:0-13540 GCA_030068105.1 Sinentomon sp. SZTP_YWyxl
GGGAAGTGGATTGGAAAAAAAAATTATGCCCTGCAAGTACCCACAAACACTTGGTGTGCACTGACATTTGGTTGCGTCGATCCATTGGTGTTGGAATTTTTTCTCATGATTCCGGACTCTCGTGTCCTTTGATTACCTGCATCGGCGAGGGGTCAGCGGTGGCCCTAGTTTAAAAAAATTAATAAAAAACAATAAAGCTGAACCACATTCCTGAGACAATGTAAATTAGGTAGGTAACAGATTATCGTACTTACCATTGCACAAAGCGACAGTTGATTCATTTGCATCAATGCTGAACAAAAACCCTTCATAACGAATCTCTGCTCGAGATATCAGGCTTATTTTGCTGCCAATGTAAGGTATACCACCGCTCATGATTCCAAAATCGAAAAACAACAATGAACCACCAAACCGATGCAAGAAAAAATTCCACAGCAGACCACTTCAGACGACAGACCAATCACAAATGAAATCAATGGTTCAAGACGCCAGATGTCGTGAAAACAAACGCATCAAAGAAAATCCCTAAAAATCCTCAAACGCGTTTTCGCGTTTGTTGATGTCGTCGCCCAATGCAGGCTTTCCGGGAAAATGGAAAAACCTGCTTTTTGAAGCGTTTGATGTAAACCTTTCTTGGATTTCAAGCACCGTCTGTCAAATGTGCTTGAGCGGTACTATTTTCGTATTCTACCCTTCTTGCTCTATGTGGGCGGGCCATGTATTAAGTGTCCAAATTGTCCAAAATGCGGATGGAGGACACACAGAAAACGCACAAGTGCTAATGCAATTATATAGGTTTTAAAAAATGAGAAATGGATGTGACTTTTTTGTTCCCAGCGATGAGATTTGTTGTCTGTGTTTGATTGAACAAGACATGGACTTTTTGATTACGCCATGCATCATTATTCCAACAATCGGCGTTTTATCCTCTGCACCAACTGAATGGGATGCAATTTTTGTCCGAAATGCCTTTGTCAAAAATGAGACTGAATTGGTGTTGAAATATACGCCACAAATTGTTGCATCTCTCCGACGGCATTCATTGGTTGTTTTTGTTTTATTTTTGACACCGGACTTTTGTACCACGGTTGCGACGGCGGGGGGACTCCGTCCCCAGTTAGAAAAAGATACTTTCATAAGAACGATAAAGACAAGAGATGGCACTCGCCTTGTACAAAGACGATGATATTGTGAGGAAAAGTGCACGATCATGTTGCGCCACTACTGGACAACACTCACAGTTTTACCTAACTGCATACGAAAAGAGCGGTTGAAAAATGCTTTAACATTCTGATTCAACATCTGTAACCAGTATAGGTCAAATGAGAGTACGAATAGAATGTGATCGCGGGCCTCCTTGCCCCCTTTATGGTCCTCGTTGCTCCGCATGTCGGGGCAAGCAGGACCACTGGAACACGATGTCGCTTGTTTTGTAAATTACTTGAATCCTCAAATCTGCACAACCATGGCGGAAATTTGCGAAAACAACACACTATAGCCTCCCCAAAAATATTCTATGGAAAGGAAGAGGGAAGGGAGCAGAATGATGATTCGGTAGACAAATGAAAAGGTGAGCAAAATACCAGCGAAGCTTATACCAAACTGACAATCTCAGGATTACATCATAACTTGACATGAAATAACCAAAAATAGAGCTGAGAGAAAATGCTCAATATCCGATCGGAAATGCGCTGATATGATTTCTAAAATTGGTCGGCTCTTTTGACGTCAAGATAGCCGACCATAAAAACAGTGGGAACTCCAGCTTTGCGGACGCGGTACAAATAAACCTTTTTGCGGTACAAATTGGTTCAAATCCAGGACAAATTAAGAGACTCGATTTCAAGGTCAATATCCAAAAATGGTCGGCTGCCTTGGCACATACGTCCTTCATTTCGACGCAAAAAAGAGACGTTTTCCTCGGTTTTGGGTGGCTATATGCGTCAAAATTGGGGGTTGGAGCATTTTTTCAATGAACATTTTCTGTTGATCGTAGACAGGTACATTTGCACTCTGACCTCGAAATATGACATTTATGCGGCGATCCACTCTCTTCACATCTCAGGTTATCTAAAACAACCACAATTTGGACTTTTTGGATTTTGAGGGGGGCACTGCGTGGAAGCAGAAGTTCGGAGAACATTTTGTCACTGAACATTTTTTGTTTCACTTGCTCCGCAGAACATGTTCGAAAAATTTGACAGATCAACGGTGAATTACCTCCCCCATAACATAACCCACACTAACGAGCCCACCTTGGCCCTTGGGGTACTTTGAGGGGGATGGACATAGGGGCCTGGAGTATTTTTTAACTGATTAATTTGGATTTGTTTCACCGTCGGGAACATCTCCACGAATTTTGTCGGTGTTTTCCTGGAATACCCTTTGTTTCTTTTCCGGGGTCGCTGGAAAATTCTGCTAATTTCTTATAGAGGAAAAGTGCCCAATATTTTTCCAATATTCTGTGCCTTTCCAAAAAACTGTCACGAGAACATGCGAACCTATAATTTTGTTGGCATTTGATAATAATTTCTTTTGAAAAATAATTTCTTTTTTAGATAGGTCTTTTTTTTGTCAGCAGGAGCAATGAGAGTCTTGGTGGGTCTATCGATTTTGTCGAAAAAAAAATTCGGCATCAATTATTATTGCTTCCAAAATTTATGAAGTTGAAATTCATTGAAGTTGATGCTGACATCTGTTTCAAGTCACGCGCGGTTGTGACGCTCTTCTGGAATCACTGAGGAAATGCTGGAGGTAAATATTTCGTAGGTACCTACTTGTCTTCCTGCAGCCTGCTCAAAAGTGTGTTGAAACTGAAACAAAAAAAAAAACAACTACGATTATAATCGCATCTGAATGAATTAAAACGTCTTCTTCGTACAAAACAATTGGTCGCTCCCTAACGATCCTGCTCAAGCACAGTGAAAAAATACTATTGGCCCAGCTATCTGTTACTCGCAGTTGCTGCTATGCGGATTGTCAATGACAACACATTCGGGTAGACACTTGTATGTGTGTGAAGTTGGCCCACCACCTGCAGCCCGCCGCAACCAAATAGGGCTAAATGGATGGTGCCCGAGTGGTGCCGGCTGGTGCCAAAATTTTAGCCATGGTGCCCAAACCGTTTGGGCTACAGGGTCCCCCAAATAGGTGGTGGGCCAACTTCACTGTGAAGTTGGCCCACCACCCAAACTTTTTTCAGCCCACCGCAACCAAATAGGGCGCAATGGATGGTGCCCGAGTGGTGCCGGCTGGTGCCAAAATTTTGGCCATGGTGCCCAAACCGTTTGGGCTACAGGGTCCCCCAAATAGGTGGTGGGCCAACTTCACTGTGAAGTTGGCCCACCACCCAAACTTTTTTCAATCCACTGCAACCAAATAGGGCGCAATGGATGGTGCCCGAGCGGTGCCGGCTGATACCAAAATTTTGGCCATGGTGCCCAAACCGTTTGGGCTACAGGGTCCCCCAAATAGGTGGTGGGCCAACTTCATTGTGAAGTTGGCCCACCACCCAAACATTTTTCAGCCCACCGCAACCCAAATGGGCGCAATGGATGGTGCCCGAGTGGTGCCGGCTGGTGCCAAAATTTTGGCCATGGTGCCCAAACTGTTTGGGCTACAGGGTCCCCTAAATAGGTGGTGGGCCAACTTCACTGTGAAGTTGGCCCACCACCCAAACTTTTTTCAGCCCACCGCAACCAAATAGGGCGCAATGCCTGGTGCCCGAGCGGTGCCGGTTGGTGCCAAAATTTTGGCCATGGTGCCCAAACCGTTTGGGCTACAGGGTCCCCCAAATAGGTGGTGGGCCAACTTCACTGTGAAGTTGGCCCACCACGCAAACTTTTTTCAATCCACCGCAACCAAATAGGGCGCAATGGATGGTGCCCGAGCGGTGCCGGCTGGTGCCAAAATTTTAGCCATGGTGCCCAAACCGTTTGGGCTACAGGGTCCCCCAAATAGGTGGTGGGCCAACTTCACTGTGAAGTTGGCCTACCACCCAAACTTTTTTCAGCCCACCGCAACCAAATAGGGCGCAATGGATGGTGCCCGAGCGGTGCCGGCTGCTGCCAAAATTTTAGCCATGGTGCCCAAACAGTTTGGGCTACAGGGTCCCCCAAATAGGTGGTGGGCCAACTTCACTGTGAAGTTGGCACACCACCCAAACTTTTTTCAATCCACCGCAACCAAATAGGGCGAAATAGATGCAGATTCCATGCAGAGCAGTAACGATTGCAGACCGCACATCGAGGAAAGCTGGCTTGATTCAATTTTCTGACTTTTTGTTCGGATCGTGTGAGTTCGCATTTTGGCGGATTAATCGTTCTTTCTTTTTCCGATGTGAATTTTGTGCATACGTTCGAGTATTTGAGGAACGTACACTTTTGGGTTTTAAAATCTGCAAATGTGCATGGATTGATTCTAAAATTGGAGGCTTGCATGTGCAGACTTCAAGCTTTTCTGCTCTGTGACCATGAAATGTTTCCTCAGTGTTCAATCACTCTCGAGTGCCAAAGCAAAGCAAAGCAATGGAATACTGCCGCTGCCACCACATTCATGAAAAAATGTTATTGATTAGGATTGGCTCGCGCGCGTCCTCACACAATCCATACGAGGTCATCACAAACTCTTCAGGTCAAATATGCCATTTTGATAAGATGCTCTCAAAAAGTGTAAAAATGATGATTTGCGATGGAGCGTTGCTTCCATAATGGGCAACGCATTGGGGAGGTTTCAATGGGGCACGTCTTGAAAATGGAGAGCCGGTGTTGCATAAAATTTGGAATCCCGTTGAATTTGGAACGCCTACCCAAATTCAACGGAGAAACAGCCGTGGAATTTTTGAACCCCCACTCAAAATTCAAAGCAAAAGCCCGTGGAATCAGGAACCAAAGAGAGCTCAAAAATAATTTGGCACAGCCCATTCAACTTGAAGATATGAGCGGAGAATGCTTCAATGCTACTCTTCCATTTCAATACATTGAAAAACTTTAATTTCTGTGCCGAGAATGAAGTTTTCGACCGAGTTTTCATTGTTGAAAAATTTCTGAATTCAGTCTGAGAACACTTGGGAGCATTCTTAGCTCATATCTTCAAGTGGAATGAGCAGGACACCTCATTCCATTAGAAGATATAAACTGAGAATGCTTCACACTTTTCCATTCAAACATTCAGCGAAACTCTTATTTCTGTTTCGAATCCACAGAGTTCTCTGCCGGCTTTTCATGTTGCAGGAATTCTAATTACCCTCTAAGCATTCTTGAGAGCATTCTCAGCTCACATCTACAAGTGGAATGAGCTGTAAAGCCAACCTCACGCCAGGCTTTTTACAGATCTGCGAACCCACCGCACACCAATTGTCGGGGATATAAAACACTCAAAGACGACTTTAGTTTAAGAGTGAATGTGTTGAAGTGATTCCTTTGATCAAATCTGTTGAGTCACTGTAAATTAAACTCTCACCCTCAGGAGACCATCACAGGGCTTTAGTTGTATGCCTGATGGTGACGATATCACTGTAATCAGGTCAAATGATGAAATGGGAAATACCTGAACACTGACTGAGACTTGTGAAGTTGACGGAGGCAGCCGTGGATTGGGGCAGAAGTGGACTAGGACAGAAGTTCACAGAGGCAGAAGTGGACTGGGGCATAAGTGGACTGAGGTAGAAGTGGACTGAGGTAGAAGTGGACTGAGGGAGAAGTGAACAGAGGCAGAAATGATGGACTGCGGCAGAAGTGGACTGGAGCAGATGTTGACGGCGGCAGAAGTGGACTGAGGCAGAAGTGGAGTGAGGCAGATGTGGACTAAGGCAGAGGTGGGCTGAGGCAGAAGTGGACTGAGGCAGAAGTTGACTGAGACATAAGTTGACGGAGTCAGAAGTCGCAGAGAGGGACTGAGACAAAAGTGACCTTGGTCAAAAGTGGACTGAGGCATGAGAAGTTGATGGGGGCAGACGTGGATTGGTGCAGAAGTTGACGGAGGCAGGAGTGGACTGGGGCAGAAGTGGACTGAGGCAGAATTGGACTTGGGCAGAAGTGGACTGAGGCAGAAGTGAACAGAGGCAGAAATGGACTGGGGCAGAAGTGGACTGGGGCAGAAGTTGACGGCGGCAGAAGTCGACTGAGGCAGACGTGGACTGAGTTGGATGTGGACTGAGGCAGAAGTGGACTGGGGCAGTAGTGGACTGACGCAGATGTGGAATGGGGCGAAAGTGGACAGAGACCAAGAAAAAAATCCGCCTCTGACCTATTCTATCAGTCCGTTCTTTTCTTGTCCCCCGAAGCCTGCAAAAGGCCCCATTTTGCGGTACTCTTGATCAGGTTGGTTTGCCGGAAAAGACGATGTGCATGAACGACTTGAAGGCAGCCAATCAGTAAAAACAACCATACTGGTTGTCAATGAAAAGCAGACACAGGCAAGACATAACTGTTTTTTACAATAATTTGCCATTGTTAAATGCAAAAACGAATTCAAACATGACACAAAATGCAATTGCCGTCACTAACAGGACTCAAAAGCAAGCAAATTCTAAATTAGAACGATGTCCGAAGATATAATAATTTCCAATCGAGATGGTATGGTTTTTAGCTTCTGTTGAAATGTCTTAATAAGTGTCTTAATAAGGTGGCCGGCACGTTCAGGCTTGCTCTTCACTCTATCGATGTCAGCAAAATTAGCATCATCAAGCGGCCAAACAACAAAAATACGAGTATTTCAATCGAGTTTGGGAGAAACTTGAGGTGCTTACCTTTTTGAAAGGTCACAGCGCAGCAAGGCACGAAAGGTGCTTGTGATTTAAGGGCGCATATCGTTGAAATACGAATGTTGATGCCAGATCAGGGACAACAAATAAATCAAAATCATATCGACATTATTTTTGTGCGGAAAAGCAATAGCTCTTTTGAGAACATTTTGCAAGATGAAGATTAGAAGTCAAGTCCTCCGGAAACAAAAATAAATCCAAAAATTGAAAACAACCATCAGCAGAAGGTCATTGTATCAACACACGAATTTAAATTTAAATTTTTCGAAACAAGAGACGCAACAACGATAAACGAATGCTCCAAGTTTTGGAATTTAATTTTTTAAAGTTAAGTCTTCATAATTATATACCTTAACTGGATTTTTCAAAAGACTTTTTCCGCTGCATTTTAATTTTTATTCCTTCCTGCTGCTTTGGAAAAAATGTGAGGTCGGAAAAAATAAGCTGCATAGCTAAATTGATAATCCTCACCTTGATATCTCACCACCGCGATGAGAGAGTTCTGAACACCTGTATAATACTGAGCAATTCACAGCTGATAAAATCTCAAAAAGCTAATAGCCGGTTAAGCCCACATTTTTTTCGGCATCAGAAAAACTACATCAGAAAAGCGGTATTCTGGTCGGTCGTTGATGATCCATCACATGATCCGATGTGGTTCGATTTGATTTTAACTCAAGCTAAGTTAACCTGAGCTAACCTTGTCTGTCCCGAAAAGAAATAAAAAATGAGATAGATCCGCAATTGGTTTTTCGGCATGGATCACCAACGACCAATAAATACATCAGCATGCCAAAAGCACATAAAGGCTCACGGTCATTGAATGTGAAAGATCTCAGAGGAAAACACAAAGCACATCTCATATCAAAATGATGGAGAAAAACGAACACAAGAGAAAGAAAATAGAATGGCAAAAAAACAAAAACAAAAAAAAATGAAAATAAGAATCGCATATCTCATCACGTACTCGTAGGTATCATCATATAGTACGATTAATTTGGTAGTCGCACACCAAAATAAAAAAAAATTATGGGCAATACCAGAAACTTGCTACAAGGAGAACGAAAATCCAGATCAGATCAACATTTTATGTACAGAAAGAGTCTGTTAACTTTGATCATGCAATGTCAACCGGAGCAGCGTGAATCAATTACGCAATTGCCCGATTTGGCGTCGGACTCTGACATTGACATCCTTATTTGAATTTTTACATTGTTCTGAATTTAGGCTATAAAAATGTCTTGTTCCAGAATGGCAACACCTGTGGAGTTGTCAAAATTGATCGTTTGTCAAAAACACTGAAACAAAACAAAAAGCGAGCGAAAAGGCAAATCGACATTTCGAAAACAGCGGTGAAGATCAAGTGGTTTTCACAAGTCGCTTTCTTTGTGTCATTTCGGTCTGATTTCAACCGGGTTGCAACTCTTGTGCAAGCCTGTTGAAAGTGCAAGTTTTCTGAGCCACAACTTGTGACAAAAATGGAAACGTGCAACAAACCACCATGCATTACAAAAATTGCAGGTTCATCCTTCTCAAAATCAGCTCTTCTACAAAGGAAAATCATAGCACATCACAACAGTTAAAGACGCCATATTGCACAAAAAGGCGTATTAAAGTAATAGTTTGAAATGAAGAGATTAAAGAGTCATCAACAGTCACCTCAAGACGTGAGAATAACAGATACCATCGGGCATGAAAAGTCCCAGTTTTTTGTTGGAAGGGGTGGCGGGAAGCACTCAAGGGATCTGCATTTATCTTGCATTCAAGTTTTTCGAGTAGCCGGAATAGGTTTCGAGAAACGGTTTTTTTTTCAAAAGAAGTTTCAACATGAACAACCCACTGGACCTATCACCCTATTTGCAACGACGGGTGACTGACAATGGCAGCAGAAAAAACAGATCTTGCGAAATGAAGCTGGGTGGCACTTTCTCATTTAAAATATCAGAACCATGGGTATGATTAGATGGATTTATTTTGTAATGTCAAAACAAAATGTGTTGTTCATTCTCACTGGATTCTATGAATCCCGCATCCGCATTCGATTTTCTATTTATTGCCTTAAATGAGTTAAATGTGTGTTATGTTTTGTGTTTTATGTTTTGACATAACTACACTTTCGTGTGCCACTACTGCTGTATGTACATACATTGTTTAAACATGTTTCATTATTGAGAGGAGGAAACTCTGTCAATAAAACACTTAATCAGTCAATCAATCAAGCAATCAAAACTCTGATGGGAATGACCGAACGACTGTTCGGTGTTGTTTCCGCATTTGACTTGAAAAACTATTTTTGGTGAATTGTTTTCGAGTCTGCAGGATGTTTATCAACAAAGTCAGAAGTAGCCCAAATGAATTTCTGGCAAATTTTAAAGGCTTTTTGGATTCAAAAGCAGCACACCATTCGGCCTGCACTCACCGAACGGTGAACGGTGTTGTTGTAGCGCTATACAGAACCAACTAAAAATACTTTCACATCGTGTACGAAACCTTCGTAAAGTCGTACGCTTTGCGCAGAAAATGCGAACTTAACAAACAATCTATGTAAACTAGTTTTGTCAAGTTACCCCCATACTGCTTTGGTTTCGTTGAAGTATGCTGAAAATTGGACGAAATGGCTGTTCTCCAGACTGCAGTTGAAGTTGAAGCGGAGCTCATGACTGTTCTCGTATCATTGGAGTAATGTTGACTAAAGAGACTACCAACACTCTGTAAGGAAGCCAGGGGTGCGTGATTGTAAAAAACAGCGCACGCCAAAGCCCTTACAGAGTACTAAATAGTTCTCTTCCTGTTGTCATCCCTTAGTCTCCATTCTCCGTCTCTCGATGATGGCACAACTTGATGTCGCTCGGTGAGTGGTGATGTTGGTAAAGATCATATCTAAGAGGCGACAAATCTCGGCGACGCAGAGAGAACGCGTCACCAATCCTTAGTAAGACGTTTGACCTCAAAAACGCCAAAGACTGCTGCACCATCAGCTGAACGATTCCAGCCGATGTCGTTTCGTTCACAAGCTGGGTGCAAATGCATTTCGGCCAAATGAGTCCGAAGATGACTTCCACTAAACTGTTTTTGAGTTTCGAATGCGAACAAATCTTCGAGGATAATTCGAGTCGCATGGAATCACCTCAAAATTGTGAGCACACCTCTGACGCGCTGGAAAAGAAAACAATCCCATGATCGGGATGAAAATACTTTCACTCAAGAGTATTTTGGTCAGCGACTGAACAGTTTTCAGACAATACCGCAACACGAGTAGAAGCCATATTGCGTAGAGCACATGTGCAACTGAGCGAATGAAGCCAGGGGCCGAAGCACAATTGGAAACGCAAACATAAACTTGGAAAAATGGATACACTTCCGAATTTCGCAAAGTTTTCCGAAGAACAGACTTTCATTGTTTCTGAAAAAGCACCTCTCACCCCTCGAAATTTGAAGACGTACACCTGATAGTTAAAAGTAGATTAAAACGCAGAAATGAAATCCTGGTGAAAGAAAAACCTAATTAAAACTCAACAGAATTTTAATCGTTCCGCAGCACTAAAAACACCAAGCAGCTCCTTGGGGAATCACGTCCAACGAAAATCGTACCACAAATCCACAAAATTACACCGCTATCCGCAAAAGAATCTGAAGGAAATCGTTCAATAATTCGGCCTTCATCAATGAAAATCAAAACCAGATCCAACCGGATTGCCATCTCGTATACGTGGTTCAGCATTTTTGTCAGAAAATGATGGGGGGAAAGTCAAGGACTGCGCTGCTGGCTTCTGCCACTTGTTGAGAGTGAGAAGCCCACTGTTGCCACGACATTCGATGGTGGAATCAAGATATCCACGTTTTAGTGGCAACAACGAAACAAAAATGAGCGTCATTTCCACTGCGAAAGTGGCAAACTGAGTTCATCTGCCACTATTTCGAGACAGACTGCGTTAACCACTAGAGAAGTGACATCAGTTGCCACTATTTTTCTTGCAGTGTACCTATTGAATGAGTTAGCTGGCGGAAGCAGGATTCGGACGACTCCTGGAATTCCTTGAATTTCCTGGAATTAGAAGTAAGGAAATTCCAGTACTTGAAATTTCCTGGAATATGCCTTTTCGTAAGAAATTCTGGAAAAATCATGCAAAGCAAGTTTTTTTCCTGGAATTCCTGGAAAATTCCCCGTTGAGAATCAGGCAGAAAAATCACTTCCAATCCAGAGGATGGGAATGCAAATCTGACTTGCATCACTCCATTTTTTTTTGCATTTTTTGTATCTGTATATCAGATTTGAGCACCATCTTCGACCAATGAACAGTATTCGAATCTCATCGGGCTTGTGCAGAAGATGAGGTTGCTGACAAAAGTGGACCGGGTCCATCTCGCCGGTTTTATTATGTGCGGTTTTATTGATTGATTGATTTTTTTAAAAATTTACGTTTGTACTGTGAACTTTTATGGTCCGAGCGGAACAGCCTTTTTAAAAATTTTATGAGAGGCCTATACTCCACTAGTCCCTACCTTTTGCACCCGAATTCACTCCTGCGCGTGACTAAAACAAAACCGAGATGCATTGTCATTCACGTTGGTGCAATTTACGAAATTGTTGTAGCTCCACTCCACCCACAGTCTGCAATCGAAAGAAATAAAGCTGCACAGAGTTGAAAAACATTTCAAAGGCTCTCCTCTGTCTTGAGTGTCTGCCTCACAGATGTTTTGGTAAGATAACTGTGGAAGTCAAAAAGCATGTAGCGCTGCAAAAATTTGCGAATAAAAAACTTCTAGCAAAAAGCCACCTCTGAAAAAGTCCTGGAAAACTCCTGGAATTTCGTGTTCATTTTTCCGTCCGAACCCCGGGAAGGCATGATGACAGATGGTAGTTGGTGTATTCACTTCCGTTACAACACAGACGTGTGTTGTAACGGAAGTGAATACACCAACTACCGTCTGTCGTTAAATACCCATGTGAAAAATCTGGACTAATGGTGCGTCGTCACAATATTCTGCAGTTGCTGGGTATGGTAATGTTGCTAAAATCTGTGTGGTCACTTTAAGGCCTGTGTGCATGTTGCAAATTGAAAAAAAAATGACCAGGGTTGAGTTGAAGAGAAAAATGTGATCATGAATGAAGTCGAGTGTTGCATGCTGTTAATTTTGTTTTCAGTGTAATTTTCGTGTGTCAGTGTCGTGTGTAATTTTGTCAGTGATGGTCAGAGGAGCACATGGCAAAACACAAGCCTCATCAACTTTGCTGAAACCGGCAGCACTAAATCTGAGTGCAAAAATGCCAGTCGAAAAAAAGCAAAAGTAACGGATGGGCACGGTCAAGGGAGTTGAGGGAAAAATGGAAATCATGGGAGGTCTGAAATGGCATTGGTAATGGAAAATGAGACAATCTTTTGCAATGTTAATGTACCTAAAACCCTGCTGCACTTTTTAAACATTGGGTACCTCAAACCTCCAGGTTGATGCTTACCTGGAGGTTTGACCTCATGCTCCAGGTCGATGGAATTCCTCCAGACCTCGCGGATTCTGGAGAGCATTTTACGTGATTTCCCATGAAAATGTTTCGTGCGACTGCAATAAGACTCCACTAATGCTAATCTGTTTTTTTGCATTGTTGATAAAATTTTCATGCTGTATTGTTTCAGAATTTTGAAAATGACCGCGAGTTTAAGCTCGTCTGCCGAATCATCGAAATGAAGCAGGAGAATGCGGCAGGGAGGGATGGGCTGCATTCTGGCGGAGGTGGTTCACAGCCGATCGGAGACT
Source organism: Sinentomon sp. SZTP_YWyxl (assembly GCA_030068105.1). Lineage (NCBI taxonomy): Eukaryota > Metazoa > Arthropoda > Protura > Sinentomata > Sinentomidae > Sinentomon > Sinentomon sp. SZTP_YWyxl. The sequence continues at coordinate 12,518 of JASGXE010000218.1, forward strand.
TCCTAGGTGCTCGTGGGGATTTGGATCCACGTAATTCAGCAGGATTCGGTTCCATGAGGCAGGAGCCACCACCCTACAATCAACCATTGGGTGGCTCCGATGGAACGAGTAGATTTGGCAATACTTACGGTCTGAGTGCTGAGTTTCTGGAGTCGCTCGGAGTCGATGGCCCACTCTGCTCAAAGATATTTGTCGGAAATGTGAGTTTTTCTTGTCACTGTGCAGTGGACGATGGCATGTTGCATGTTCCATTCGAACATCATTGCCCTTCAAATATTCAACATCCTCTCAGATGTCCAGAGTGCTAATATCAATGACACCCTCGGCAAAAAGAAAAACCCTTTGAATTGAATTGAAATTCACCTTTATTTGAAATTTTAGAACAATGATTGAACAAAAACAGTCTTGAAAAGATGTCGGGAATATTCCGTAGTGGCATCCCTTTTACAATGCACAGAAATTTGAAGATACAATTGATTTTGGTGAAACGAAGCAGAATACAAAGAAATAAAAAAAAACACGGCAGTCATTTTATAAGCTGAGAGAAAAAAAGGGAAGAAAACGGCAAAAATAAAATAAAAATGAGCTGAAACAAGTTCATATACGTCCGAGATTCTGGCCATCCAACCACATACTAAACAGTACTTTGCCATGTTGAAAGACGAAAATTTCATGTCGAGCCTTTGCCCAAATTCACCCTGCAATTATCCCGGTGGCAATTTTCGTGAAGCAATTCTTGGAATTATCAAATATGTTTTGCTTCAGAGGGCTTTGCCACATGCCTTCCCCACCAGACTCCCTGCCCCTTAGATACGTGTCGGGGCTCCTTCCTACCCCTCGAACTCCTTACGACGGGCTGTTGTGCAACCAGTGCCTGCCAAAGTTTCACTTCCAATAGATACCTCTGGGGGACAAGGGGACCTGCAAAACTGCAGGGAAGGCTGGAGCCTGCAAGCAACAACCTTGGAAAAAACTGGATTGCACCCTTGGGAAAGCTCAGGAATTTCTTTCTGAGAAGTTAAT
>JASGXE010000221.1:0-16223 GCA_030068105.1 Sinentomon sp. SZTP_YWyxl
AGTGAATTAACATTTAATTGGGATTGAACAATAGCAAAATGAAACCCTTACTTTTTACAGATGAATACAGAGGTCACGATGGCCCAATGAATGTACAGCATGCCACATTCCGCGGTAAAATCGCTGAAAAATATCTCGAGGCGGCAGAAGAAATAGGGTACCGAACTGGAGATTACAACGGCAGAGATCAAGCAGGTAACAAATGATGAAGGCATGTCTCAGAAAAATTGTTGCATTTCTTTTCACTACGGAATGTTCTTATCTGAGTTTGTGAAACTCCCAAATTTTGCACCATGTTCATGCAAAGATGGTTACCAAACGGTAATTTTCAGCGAAATATCAGATGAATAAATATGTGATATCACACAAGCCGAGCCATATGCGGGTCGAGTCATGCACGTAAGAGTAATTTTTGGCGGCAGAAAAGGCTTTAACAGATCCCTTCACCGCTGAACGCGGTTGCAGCAAGAATTTTTCTGCCCCTACTGATAACCATAATAACAGTTTTCCCCCATCTTGGCGAAAGCAAGTATGTTCGCCAGAGTAATGTTATTTCATCATGTCAAATCTTTGGAATGAAATAATGGTTTCTATCGTTGTATACTTATTGGTCAATCCTCCTAACTTAGTGGAGCAGAGCTCAGTTTAAAAAAAATAATTGTTACGGTCATTTTGGAGAAGCTAATATTCCTATATCCTATATTCCTTGCTAGTGTTCCAATTCTCGCTAATTTAAATACTGCCCAAATATTTCGCTTATGTTTTTGGTTGAGCCCATTTAATGCCATGTGATTGTTACCATGAGGTTTCCTATCAATGACAGAATCTGGCATATGGCGTCCTCCATTGAGGCAGCCGGAAAATGGACTTTGTAATCTATGACATCGAACGAGAAAATTCCTTCATCAGTTTTCCCTGAATCATCTGTGGTAATTCTATGGCAAATTAAAGTGGATTCGGGAAACGTTCCGTGTTTCTAATCAAGATAGATCTCATATGGTGATCGGTGGTTGTCACTAAATGTGAACAATTGAATGTGATGAGGTAGAGTCATTCATGAAGAATCACAACCACGGCCAACAGGTATAGCCACGCTTGATGCGAATCACGAATCATCTAGATAGAGTTTACGAAGTTTACGAGTATTTTTATATTTGTCAATTAGGCACACATTCAATCACGAGTTTCTTGTTGAGAGATTTCATCTTTTCTAACTTCTCCAAGCATGACACGACATCCATTTTTCTCACGATGTCAAGACCCCACACTGCTTCCTACCAATGTTTGAACCATACGCCGCACCTATCACTGCTTCGCATCTATCACTGCTGTTATTTTGGACTTTGTTTCTGTTTTCTTCTAACACGCAGTATTCGGTCTGTGGCAGTACACAATTAAGAAAGGACTGCGAGTGAACACTGAAAACACTTATCTGAGAAAAGCTGCTGACGAACTGTCCAATTTAAAAATAAGTTTTAACACGATTGTATGCAACGTAAGTTTTGTTTTTGCTTGAGATGGTGAGCCTCATTTCGAATGTGACTTCATGTCATGATGGAATACGCAGCATTTAAGAAACTTTGCTGTCACACTTCTCCAATGTCAACAGTCATCAGAAGAGCCATCAGATTCTACACCTCGAATTTTTCCGTTCACTCTAATTTGGACGAACGTTTCTACAATGAATACGAATAAGAACTGATTTGCACGACAAAGACCAAACAAATAAAAATTACTACAATGCCTTGCAACAACTCATAGCTCTTTCGTCAAGGCAAATCCCCATTCGACAATATCATGCCATTAAAAAGAAAACGAACTGCTACAGCTTAAAAAGATCTTGAAAGCTCATTTTCAATAGATACACTCGTACATGGACAGATGCGCGATGATGATGGGTGGTCCCTTTCTTTCAAATTATTAAATTTGCGGTTATCTGCAGCGGTACACTCTAAACACGAAGTTCAGTTTGGAACACTGTGTTTTAACATGGGCTTAGATAGGAGGTGTTCTTTTAGGAACATATGGAACACTAAGTGTGTTCCAGGAACACACTGAGCGTTCCATACGCAGCGTTTAAGAAACTTTGCTGTCACACTTCTCCAATGTCAACGATCATCAGAAGAGCCATCAGCAGATTTTACACCTCGAAGTTTTCCGTTCACTCTAATTTGGACGAACGTTTCTTCAATGAATACGATTACGAAATGATTAGCACGGAATGATTAGCACGGAATGTCAAATCTGTGACATTCCTGTCACAGATTTGAAACACATGAGCGATATGGAACACCTTTAGTGTTCCATTGGAACACCTTAAGTGATGCATTGGAACACACTGAGTATTCCAATGGAACACTCAGTGTGTTCCAATAACAGACCAAGTGTTCCTAAAAGAACACTTCCAATCTAAGCCCATGTTAAAATATAGTGTTCCAAACTGAACTTCGTGTTCAGAGTGTACGATCATGCCATTGCATGCCAGAGAGATTCGCCATCAACCTCAGAAATCGATGGGTTTTCAGGCTCAATTATTGCAAGTGTCAGTCTCAATGAAAAACTTTAAACAAGAATAGTGGACTGTTTCATTTAGTGCACAATTCAAATTATGAATCAACATTCAGGACGCTACGTATCTCACATTTATTTGAAAGCTACAAAGCACTTTCATCTTGCAGAGCGAACAATCTTTCTGGCTGCCATGTTAAAAAGAAATATTAATATTTTTTGATAGTGTAGCTAAAACTGAAATAAAAAATATTAGAATCTGGTCCATAAATTTTCACCGAAATTGCTTCCAATACTGAATTGCAGGTCATCATTGATGGGAAGAATCAAACTACAGGAGTGCAGGTTATGAAAGACGGGGAGCGACTCGATCTTAAGGTAAAGAAAGAAGTCATCTTGACGGCGGGTGCGATTGAATCTGCTGCTGTTTTATTGAGATCCGGAATCGGACCATCGGATCACCTGGGGAAAATTGGGGTAAGTCCTTCTCATGCGTGTAGGCTATGAAGATTCAATGACATCTTTCAGTCGCGCCAAGAATTTGCAAATGATAGTTTTCATGTTTTTTGCATAAATTGTTTCTCTCTCGTCTGATATTGTCAAAGTGCTTAACTTGCCATTCACATTGAAATATTTTCATTTATATAAATAAATATGAAAGAGAAAAACGAAGAAAAAAGAAATGGGCACTGTTGCTACAGAATATGAACATATGGGATGAAGATATTGTAATTATTGAGATTTTACCAAAAATTCAAGCCTGCAAAAACTTAGATCACGTTATTTCCCGCGAATGCAATCTGAAACATTTATTCACAAATGGCTAATCAATAATTTTAATTTTAATCAATAATTTGGAGCAGTCTGGCTATTTTATTTCCACTCGTAGTGGTAGCAAAAGAGGTGCATGGGGGAATGAAAAAAAAATGTTCCAGAGTTATAACATTAACATGGAAAGCGATATTTGTATATTTCTGTAATTCTGTCACCCTTACACAGGCAAATTTAGTCCCATTCACATTCCTCCCGGACGTGCCGCCTATCATGTTAAACCGCTTGCCACGAAATCCGAGCGCGGATTGCAACTCATTGCAACAGGGAGATAGGCGCTGCAATGCCATATCTTAAGGAATCGTTGCATACATGTGATAACATTGAGGTCTGTTCAGAGCTTTTGAACCGGCATTGACACGTGAACGATAAAGATGATTGCGTTCTCTGTCACGCTATCACTTCTACCTCAACTCGGATACAAAGTAACAATGCCGAGCGGATGATGAAAATTGATTGTTACTGGTGACACCGCATAAACGAATGATTGCCGCGGAATCCGAAATCGAACAAGTATACTCGTAGATCCAAAATGGCAGGAAATCCTTGAAATATATATATCAACAGGCTGCAGGCTTCCGCGTTGAGAAGTGGTTTGAAGACGGAACACTTCCAACAGGGGTTTCGACGTCCAACGTTGACAAATAGACCGAACACTCCTCAAAGCAATTATACCATGTACACAATTCTGGTTTATGTTTTGCCCTCCTTGCATTCGGATTTATGGTGATAATGGTCGAATGCTTGCTGACATCTGCGGAATTAATGACTCAAAATTTTGCGGTACCATTTATTATTATTAGGTATTAATTATCATGTATTATTATTATTATTTATTCTGCACCGAAGTCCAAATCCGCCAATTGGTTCTTCAAACTTCACATGAATTTGATTCCTCATAGATTTCAGCCAACAGCACTACCGATCCATACCAAACTAAGCAACCTCAAGAGAAATTCGGCAATATTTCATTTGTTTATTTTCATCGCAGATTCCGGTAAAGCAAGATCTCCCTGTCGGGCAGAATTTCCACGATCATGTTGTTGTAGAAGGACTTAGCTGGCTGGTGAATTGCACAAATTGGGCTTACGATGTCAACTTTCACAGAAATACCGACGCAATTCTGCAATATGCATTGACAAGAGGCGGTGGGAAATTTTTATTGTTAAACATTTTTTCTAAATTCGATGCCCTGCCACACAAGTCTTTTCTTTTTCCTTTGATTTTTTCGGCCTTTACTCTCGAAGAATGGATATCGTCATTGGATGGTGTCCAGCATCAGATAAAAATGGAAACTATACGAGAGTTCGCATTATTTTTAAGGGTGTGAAACAAAATATCGACTCAATAAGCACTAGCACATCGTGCTGATACTTTTGTAGTTCTGGTGTGCATAAATCAACAAAGGTGTCCCATCTTCTACCATGCTTGCATTGTTATTGAAACGAATTGGTCCATGCATTGGTATTGATACGATTAGGTCAGGACGATGCCGAACTGAAAGATAACTTTGTTTTCGTACGCGTGCATCAAAATAACAAAATATAATTTAATAACAACTGGTATAATTCCTTACTGGTATAATTACGGACTGGTTTTATTCCGGACTGGTATAAAAATGAGGCATTTGTGCCGGATTGGAATAATTCCGGACTTGTATAATCCAAACCCAGAAATTATACACTCTCAAAAAACATGCAGCAATAAACATGCGCATCGGAGAACCACGGCTTGTTCGCTTTCAAATTCTGTTGTATGTCACTGCGAGAACATACATCATGCTCTCAGGCATATCTTGCCCACGGCTTTGCTCACATGGGAAGCGGGTATCGGTGCTATGCATATGCCAATATAACTTTATTCAGTCAAACGCGCCTCTAGAATCAACCCCTTCTCGCCATTCACATCTTTTGCGTGAATATGCAGGCGCCATTAAATTTTCATATGCGAATTCGGCAATTGGGAAGTTGTTTCGTTGGAGCTGTCGATTTCTAACGAAAACAGTATGTTCGGACTTCTGCATGGATCAAGGTGTCTGCAGAGTCTGTATACCGGGTGGAGATTGTAACAAGTTGGCTTATGGAAATTCATTGTTGTTATTATCTCCGAAAAATGCTGATGGCAGCGTCCCTCCGATATGCACCATGAGCGTTTGCAGCCAATCATGCACAGTCTATCCAGGTGCCTGCCTGCCTCGTATAAATCAGTTCTGGGTTAGTTTCGAATGCCTCGTTCTCTAGATAAAACAAATGCCACGCACCTGGACAATCACAAGCTTCATCGAGAGAATGTGGCCAGTTACCTTAATCCTGCGGTTTGATGCCTGCAAGGATGCAGTTCCCTCAGTAAGAGTGAGTTGAGTTAATTTTTTGTACGGGGGGATCGAAAACAGCTTGCAGCTGAGAGTCTGTTGAGGAGGAGCTACACCTGTCTTTGTGAGACTTTGGCTGAACAAACGGAGGAGATCATCCCCGATATATGTTCATGAAACACCAATTCTTGACATTGTGCCGTTTGGCGATTTCAAAGCAAATGGTGTGCCCCTACATCGGGTCTTCAATTTATTCTGGGATTGCCAGAGTGAGATGCAATGCGGCGTGGGTTTTAAGGTAATTCAACTTAAGTCAGTATTCGCCCGGTAGAAAATGTAAGAGATGACTGTTCCTTGTGTCCATACGAGTCGAAAATGATCAGTGACAAATTTTCCTCCGACCCCACATTTCCGAGATGTGGGTCCCAATAGATCCCAAAATGCACTTTCTGCAGGACATCTTGGGTGGCGTTCAGTATCTGTACTGCCCCCACTTTTCGTATGTGGCTACCCCACAAGAAACTCTATCGAAAACATTCAGTGATGAAATGTGCCGCGACCCCCCCCCCCCCCCGAGTTCCTGTGTGGACCACCAAAAATCCCCATGTTGAATGGTCATAAATTCCGGATGGTCTTTTTCAGCTTTGCCTGATTGGAGATTGTTTCGTTGACATAATCAGCTGAAATGTGTTTGCCTGGCATGAGAGAGACTGCCTCACTTAGCCGACGCTTAATTTCTAAAAACAAAATGAAAAGGGCATTTCACCACCCCAAACGACACCACTAAAATGCACAATTTTGCCATTTTAGGAGCTTGCTTCAAGTGAGAAATTAAACAAAACAATTTGGCAATTGGCTAATTCGCATGAAAATTGCCTGCATGTTCACGCTTAAGATGTGGCTGGCGAGAAGGGGTTGATTATAGAGGCGCGTTTGACTGAATAAAGCCACATTGGCACATGCATATAGCCCCGATACCCGATTCCCATGTGAACAAAGCCCTGAGCAAGATATGTCTGCGCGCATGATGTACGTTCTCGTAGTGACATGCAACAGAATTTGAAAGCGAACAAGCCGTGCTTCTCCGATGCGCATGTTTATTGTTGCTTGTTTTTTGAGAGTGTATAATTTCTGGGTTTGGATTATACCAGTCCGGAATTATTCCAATCGCACAAATGACTCATTTTTATACCAGTCCGGAATTATACCAGTCCGTAATTATACCAGTCCGTAATTATACCAGTCCGTAATTATACCAGTCCGGAAGTCACGCAAAATACTGTATCGGAATTTGTCTTCTCTAAAAATCTTATTTTATCATGATGAGTTTGGAGTGCGGATTAATTTTTCAACCGGCCGACACTGTTGGCATTTACAAAGCACAGAAAACATGTCCACGTTTTTGCTGTAAAATGATTACTTAGGGCATTTCCATGCAAAAAACAGGCTCTCATCATTCTCTCCGTTAGCTATTCCGATGTCCTATAACAAGATTTCTTGTAACCATAGCGAAATTTTGACAAAATGACATACTTGTATCCGTGCATTTTCCCGAATTTTCCCTCTAAAAGGCCAGTTAAAAAGTCGTTTTTCATAACGATCTCCGGCAGTAAATTCCATACCCGTCAGCGTCAGTTTTGGGATGATTGTTCAATTTGTCAAACAAACTGTATTAAGTGCCTTCCAGAAAATATTCATTTACATCACACTAAAGCCCGCCGCGTCTATTTTGTAATGTGAGGTTTCAAGAATTTAAGCCACTTCGGCCCATCTATACGGAAGTTAGGACAAAATGTTTCACTTTGATGCCATGCAAACTCTGCCTGCGTCCGCAACTTTTAAGGATGTAAGACGTTCTGGAGGATAACCTATCTGATAAGTTTTATTCTCGCGGATTGAGAACATTCTTGCCTGACGACAATATTTTCTAACGTGAAAAAAAACTCTTCATTGTCGAAATTGTTCTCAGATATAATAAAACCAACACGTTGCCTTTGTCAAGAATTTCCTGACGGAGAACAAAGTCGCTTGTTCTCAGAGATAAAACTAACACGTTGCCTTTGACAAGAATTTCTTGACGGAGAATGAAGTCGCCATTGCCGAAAATGTTCTATTGTGAGAAAACTATCTCGAGTATGTTGAATGTAATCGAGACTATTCTCAGCCGATGAGAATGAAGTCGTCATTCTCAAGAGCACAGGGTGCATTCGGAAGATGTGTACAAAAATTGATCGGTAAAATCTTCGTGTAAAACATCGGTTGGAGTGGATTATTGGAAATATATTCTTTCACTTTTGTCTGCACTGAGTTGAGGAACTACCCGCACAAATTCCAATTGTTCTTGAATGTTTCAATGGTTTCGGAGCTCCAAATGGCCCATAGAGCCTTGTGGAATAAAATTCCGTAAAGAAGTGTTGTCCGGAAAACGATTTCTACGAATTTCAATCGTTTCAGATGATGATAATTTTTTACCCCCAAAATTGTCCGGAAAAAAGATGTTCGTTCATTTTTTGTATTGGTAGGAAAACAATTCTATTAAGTTTCCGCATATTTCTCGAATACACGGTTACTGTTGTCGGAGGGAATAAAATTGTTTTAAAAATCTTGATCCTGCTATGATTCCTTCGATTCCCTTCCATTATTTGTTATAATAGGTCCGGTTACTCTCCCGCTCTATGGACAAACGGTGGGATTCATCGCATCAGGTCTAAACCTTAAAGATAGACCGGACTTGAAACTGGTTTGTTCAGGAACATCGCTCCCAAACACCCTACGAGTATTGGGATCACGGAAATACTTTAAGAAAGAGGTTTGTCGCACCTATATTTATTGAAAGATGTGAAGATCAATAATGTGGTAAATGTTTTTTATCCTGCTTTTCCCATTTCAAATCAACTTTGTTAAGCCATTCGGATCGTGTCGTCAACTGCGTGAAATACGTGTAAAAGCTGATTCAAATTTGAAATTGGGTGAAACTCTGGAAATGCCTAAATGTTTACAGTCTTTCAGAGTGGTGTTTATGTGGTGCAGCTCAGCGACTCGAGTGGCAACTAAACATTTGTAACCCCGTGAAAATTTTTATTGTGATAATGTCAGGTGGTAATTTTAACTACGAAAATACATAACATGTTGGGTGATTTTTTTAACTGTACACAGCACGACTACCAGATCTGGGAAATGGTTCTGAATCATGGCAGTAAACTACGAATAAGCAATTTCGAGATGTCTGATAAATGTTGATAAATGCGGAAATTCCCATCACACACTTTTATCCTCAGAGATTCAATCTAGAAATCCAACGCTCCAAAATATTCAAGTGGTGACTTTTAATCTAAATTACTGAAGTAGTACGTATACTGAAAAGCTTAAGAGTGACTCCAAATATCTACGATGTGCATTACAGTGAAATTGAGGTTATGATTTCAACCGCAAAAATCGAAACTCTCCACTTATCCTCATTATCTGCCGTGTATGGGATATCGGGACTTGGGCATAAGAATTTTGATCATCGGAATGAGCGTTATGACAGAATGTCACAGCACATTCTAAATAATGCTTTAGCCCTTAATGTTTTCCTGATGATTAACAGAAAATGACAAGACTGGTTTTGGTAACAACTGTCAGAGAGCCGACTTGCTTTAATATTCGTAGTTTCTTTAAACTTCCATGAATATCTTTCCTGCAGGTTTATGAATCCTATCTGAAACCCTGGGAGGGTAAGCCAGCACTTCGTATTGCTCCAGTCTTGAGTCGGCCAAGGTCGAGAGGCACCATTGAACTGCGCAGCAAAGATCCGACGGAGATGCCCATAATCAAAGCAAATTACTTGGATGACAAAGTTGATGTAAATGCCCTTCTTCACGGTAAGTTCTAAGTAAAAGGTGACATGAATTTAGTCATCACGTTCTGGAGGCATACTAAACGACAATGACTTGTGTAATCCGAAAAGGGAACGGCTGCAAGAAATCTGTGATACCATAAAATGGTTTACTTCTATCCTGTGGGTGGGGTTCGTATATACGGTCAAGCAATGGTCACCAGAACTCATCGGGATTTACAGCCTGTCTCTTTTTTCTTTCTTGTAATCTGATACTTCTTGAAAGATTCTTATCTTTTATTGTTCTTTTATTGTATTTGATTTCTTTTGTTTTTTAGGATTTGATGGTTATGAGACTTTGTTGCCTATACGTAATTTGCTCTCTTAAATTTTCATTCTCCTCCGCCCCTCTGTGGGTTGTCTACAAGAAATAGCTGTTCGTGGTTCTCATGTGAGATAGGATCTCGAAATCCCCAACTTCTTTCAGACAATCTGCCATAGAAAATCACATCGCTGGTAAAATGTGATGTGTGCCAAATTGAATCGAAGGGACAGCTGGTCTCAAAGAGCAACGAACTTTGACTCTGTGACAATTTATTTGGAGGAGACTGAAAGTGACTTTGGGGGCTGATCGAAGAAATCTTGGGGAATAAATATATCATTGAAACTTTGAGTGGATTATTAAACACTTTGATTCTCAAAGGGATCGCTTTTAGCGCTACTGGAAGACGCTTACTTTGGGTCCGTGCTAATTTGTTTGGAGGAAACTGAAAACGACTTTGGGTTCTGATCGAAGGATAAGCTTTGGGAATGTTTCATTGAAATTGAGTGGATTCTTAAACTTTGGTTATTAACGGGATCACTTTTTGGGCCACTGGAAGACGCTTATGGAAATCAATGTTAGATTTTATAGACGATGACTGAAACCGTAGATAAATTGTAGATAGTGAGATACAACTTTGGGAACTTTAGAGACCTTTGAGTAAGGACCTTTGAGAAGACCTTTGAGAAGACCTTTGAGACAGGTCTTTGCAATTTACGTGTCATCGGAAGTAAAGATACCTTCAAATGAGTTGTTCCAAACACTTCAAAAATTGAATATGAAGCTGCAGTGCTATAGAAACTTGCAAATTGGTGATGCCATATGGCATCAGAGACGAGATCTGTCTAAAAAATGTGCAGACGACTTAAACGTTAAATTGGAGCATTTTTGTGTCAGGCTGGTTTTTAATGACCATCTCATTTTTGCTGAGACTATAATTCTTAAGAATTCTATAAGAATAATTAAAAACGCATCTTTTATGTGGAGGGTTAAGAAAATGATTTTTGAGGACGTGACCTCAAGAAGCTGAGCTTTAATCAGAGTTTATTGTAAATTGGGTGATATTCCGCAAAAGTAGGGTTGTTGTTTTCGACAAGTAGTAGCGCATTTCACTCACACATGTGACGATTCTTAGAGTGAAACATTCGAAAGTACCAACCCCTTCTCGAAAAGGGTATCGTGTTTTGGTGGTCGTGAAATGAGATCACGTAGCCAACGTCGCAAGAGCTAACATAAATGTGATGGCCGAACCAAACGAAGGTCATCGCCTTGGAACGAGTGATTCAAGGTCCTTGTCACGTGTATTTTACAAAATGTAAAGTAATAATAATGTGAGCATGAAATAAGAGGATATATTTTCTTCTATCTGTGTAATTCATAGTCGCGTTAGTGTGGCAAAAGAGAAGAATCATCCCAAAGGGATAAGCTTGCCAAGCTTGGAAAGCTTGCCAAGCTTGCGATAAGCTTGGAAAATTTAAGGAAACATATCTGTGATTGATATCCTTTTCAACTCAACATTTCAAAAAACTGTTGTGGATTATTTCCAACGAATTATTATTTGAAAAACTTCATTACCAATTGTGACACTGTTACTCCTTTTCTGGGCAATGTTGACTGCAGAATAGGAAACATTACTTTCCAATCCAGATAGTATCGAATAAAGTCCCATTTTATATCCTTTTAGTCCGATTTTGACTTATTGCAACATTGCAGGGTTTCGCTTTTTCCATTTGGCATTCCCATGTTTATTCCATTGATGGCTCTTTGTTACGTTTTGATTTTCCTGTTTTCTGTTTGTTTTTATGCATTTGACGTTCGACATAATCGTTGAGATTTATTTCACATAAATAAAATAAAAAATAAAAAATATCAATTGTCACGATCTTTCTTTTCTACCAGCAAATGTTGATGCGGCTTTTCGCTCGCCACTGTCAGACTTTATTTTCAGTCTGCATTTTTTGACTTAACCTACGAATACTTTTAACTTTCTTTTCATTGAACTTTCTTTCTTTTCTTTTAAAACTTTCTTTCTAAATTGTTACAGCTTCCTTTCAAATATTCATAATATTGCTGATATTTTTTCGATGTGGCACAATATGCATTCTTTCTCCTTTTGAAAAAAATAAAACTCCCTTTCGAATCCAGTTGGCAGTGAACTCGATTTTCAATCTAGGTTATGGAGAGTATCCTTCGATAAGATGAACAGTGTTGATTGTCATATTTTGGAACGTGAAAAGTTTCTTGAACACTTGCTTCCATGCTGCATCAGGTATTCTCCGGCGCAGCTGCACCGCACTCAGTGAAGAGAAACAAACAAGGAAAATTTCACGATTCTTTTTGGAGATTTTCTGACTTTGGCTTTTGAGACTTCCCGTCTAGAAGCGACAATAAAAGATCTGAAATTCTTCCATTTACCATAGGGATAAAGGAAGCAAGGAAAATAATGGGTTCCAAAACACTTAGTGAGTGTCAACCCGAGTTCTCTGGTCCGCACTTCAAGTTTTGCAAAGAACACGAAGCTGACTCGGACGACTTCTGGCGCTGTTACATCAGGTGGATGGCAACCACAGAGAAGGCACCTGCCGGGACATGTCGCATGGGGCCAGAAGGCTACGTACAATCTGTTGTGGGTTCGGACTTGAGGTAATAGACTAGTGATGCAGTTCTTTATAAATCTGGACTTCACATTGGAGTAAATCAATCCAAAAGTCTTTTTTCACATGAGGTTCCTTTCCTTATCTCTGAAAGGAGGTTTCAGACAATTCCAGCGAAATTTTCAAAGTGAAACAAAGTGCCTGAAAATGCATTTTTGCACGAAACTCTGCTTGTAAGCAGTGCTGAGATGGCGAGTACGCTGAAGTCATGGTTGTGCGACCAAAAGAACTGCTCACCTGTTGGATATTATCGGGCTGCGTTTGCGTCAACACTCAATACTCCAGTGCAGAGAGACCAGGGGATACATTGAAAATACGTACAAATTACTTAAACCCACCCATGCTTTGTCATACCTCCCATCTCATGGCGAACTTATGAAAACGAGGGCTGTCCGTGATGTGGGCAGTAAAGACACACATTTCATATTTTTACACGATTTTTCACTTAAAGTCAAATTTTTGAAAACGCCATAGTTCAAGAACAACACAGGCCTATGCAATAACGCTTTACCAATGAACAAGAATAAATAAACTGCTTTGGGTCGCAGACTCCAAACCCAATTAATGTCGGGTCGCTGTTGAAAATAGATTTAAGAACCACGGCTACTTGTCCTATGCTGAATTGCAGGATTAGTGACAAAAGACCTTCTCTCAGTCATACATACATTGATGGATGGGGTTCACTTCTGTTGCTTCTGGTGCGATTGCCAATGATTTGTCATTCATCGCTGTTTCATCCATCGATCAATGTATTTTAATAACCACAAATGCAATGTTTGGTGGTCCAATTATAACAACAAACGATAACACAATTATCACAACACAATAATATATTCCAGACTGCAGTTCGACGTTCTTTGCAAAAGTATCGCGACCGGTCAACCGGAAAATCGGGTCTGGAAGAATATTCCACTCTTTAAATTATTGTCCTTGGAAAAATAGGAGCCTGAATATGGATTTGTTCTGCAATGAGGCCATGTTAAACAACTGGAATTGGATTTGTGACACCTGTCGGGTACCGCCTGTGTTGTGCCGCTAAATTAAACTTGCAGATCTCTACTGGCGGAAGTGGCCTTCACGTTTGTCAGCCGTAGCGATTGTCCGACGTCGCTGTGTCCGATATAATGGTAGCGAACAAACGAGATATTTTTGGTCCAATAGCAGCGCCGGGCAGTGGTAGCAATGTGTGAGTGTGGGAGCAATGTGTGGTTGAGGTTTTATAACGTCGTGTGTAACGCATAAGATGATCCGCTCAAGTATCATCAGATTTATCAGCTCTCATGAGTGTTGCCTGGACGGCTGCATTCGGTCATTAGAAACCACTGAAGTTTTGTGCGATGATTGATAAAAGCCGGCAAGCGCGTGTCACTTTTGTATTTGTGGGCAAAAATATGCCGCCAATCGAACTTTCAATGATATTTGCATGGGTGTTCAAATTGCCTCGTTCGGTTGGAATTAATTCAAATCCGAAATCTCGAATCCAAGATATTCCAGCAACGGGAACTGCCCGAACTTGGTGGAAGAAAGATGAAGTTATACGTACGTACTGAGCCATTCTTAATACCCGGGCCACATAGGAAATTTTTGTCAGCTTTTGAAGCACGGGGCAATGTTATTCCCCATCTAGTAAGCGCCGTTAAATGCATTCCTTCATGTAATGTGTTTTGCGGCTCATGAGAAATGGGGAATTACATTGTCCCGCGCTTCAAAAGTCTGACAAAAATATCCATTGGCCCGCGAATTTAGAATGGCTCCGTGTCGCATTGGTACGCGGCGAAATTAAGCAAACCAATGGTTAATGCCATTTTAAATGCGCTGGACGCCGCTTTCTTTTGCAAGCAGCTGCTGCTGCTGTCTGCTCGCGAGAACGTTCGACGTTAATGAGATAAAAGCAATGTGTGAGGAGCAGGGTGCATCAGTTGAGTTTTGGCTGTTGTGACGGTTGGTACTTTGATTGTGGCAATGATACTGCTGGGACCCGGTCAGGCAGTATCTGCACAACGTGCTCCAGAACCGTTGGAATGGTCGCGGCGACTCTTTGGTGTGGCCGGCTCGCTCCCCGGATCCTTCCCCACTGGATTATTTCCTATGGGGACACTTGAAAGGGAAGGTTTACCAGGTTCAGCCGGAAACAATAGAGCAGCTCAAACATCAGATCCATAATGCTGCCGCCAACATCACGTCAGACAAGCTGCGCAATGTCCTTCGTCATTGGAGGGAGCGTCTTGAGCACTGCATCACTGCAGACTTCCAACAGTTTGAACACCTGCTGCCGTAAGTCACAGGCGAGTAGCAGTCTCATTCCTACATACCCTGCTCCTATGCATGCAGCCTGCAGTAATAACAATGGTACGAAGCACCACGTTTTCTCGAAAACAATCGCCAGCCGTCCGCATCTCGCCAAACGATAAAGACCCATTGGTTTGCTTAATTTAGCCGGGTACGGTATAGCATTATCGGTGCTCGTCACGTCACCTTCAGCCATATTTACTTGTGCAGTTTTTGAAAGTTGCACTGGGGTTAGTGGCCAGGTCATCTGACCATATCCTGCCCCATTCAAATAGTCGGTTATGGCAGCTGGAGGAGGTCAGAGAAGAATGACATGCTTGTTTTGTGAAACTTAAACTATAGTGTTGAACCGATATCTCTGTAGGTTCAACAGTGTTTTCAGATGGCAAGACAATAACTACATCACACATTGTCGATGAATTTCTTGTTTTATTTTCCAGAGTGCACGG
This sequence comes from Sinentomon sp. SZTP_YWyxl, assembly GCA_030068105.1. Classification (NCBI taxonomy): domain Eukaryota; kingdom Metazoa; phylum Arthropoda; class Protura; order Sinentomata; family Sinentomidae; genus Sinentomon; species Sinentomon sp. SZTP_YWyxl. Next base: position 15,182 of record JASGXE010000221.1, read on the forward strand.
TGTAAAGGGTCTTCGAGTAGCAGACGCTTCAGTCTTCAGAGCGAGTCCAACAGGAAATTTCGGTGCTGCTCTGGCGGCTATTGGCCTCAGAGCTGCCAATCTGATCATCGCAGGATGGCAGAAGCAAGCATAAACCTGATGATATTTGTAATAATTCGAAGTGATTACCAACGGAACCTCCCTGTTTATTTTGCCTTAAATTCGTAACGGGTATTCCAGTGAAATTTACCATGGATGTTTTTCAACAACTCCCAAAGCGTGCAATTTGCGAAACAGTTCGCGATTGTTGCAATTTGCAAGGTGATCAGACCGGGAATCTTGTGTTTGTGATAATTCCCGAGCTTAATCCACGGTAGTGATGTGCCCAATTTTACCCATTGGACACTGGATTCAAAAGTTCGCAAAAGGTCTCCTGGCCACCACGCTTGACTTTGCAATTTTGCCTTTTGAAAACTGTGTAAAAATTAGCCTGTAAAATTTGGCAATTAAAAAATAAACACCAATCGTTTAGCGCAAAGATTCCTTTATTTTACGATTTTTCGCAAGACTTTGACGTATTTTCATCAGACATTTTTCTATGTCCAGGCGCATGTTTTCGCAAGAAATCACGCGCCTTACGTGCTCGGGGGCTTGACGCTGATTTTAGTTCCACGGAAGTGGTTGGTGATTTTGCAGCAGTCTTCCGATCTCTGTAAACGGTGATCAGTTGCCTCAGGATTTTCTTGTTGAAGAAATAGAGGGCAAAGATCATGTTTCCTTGGAACATGTTCACCATGTCTGACAAATACCAAACATAGACATATCCGTGGAAGGCCCAAGACATGACCTTGGTATAACCGGCTCCAATGCCCATAACGACGAACAGGCGGAAGTAAATGGCGAATCTGAAAATGAAAGAACGGTACAGGAAATTGATTGCAAATCCACTGTCAAAAGAGGCGGCCACAACGTGTCCGAAGATTCCGGAAAAAAAGAGGAGATGAGAAACTTGCCCGAATCGATATGATTTGAAATGTGCACTTTGTCGGTTCGAGCATCGCAG